>CAJVPZ010001392.1:0-14626 GCA_910592135.1 Racocetra fulgida | reverse complement strand
TTTATTAGTACGCAGTGTTAACTTCGTCAAAATACCCGCATTTACCTTATATATTTTTTAATCGTGCTAAAAAATATCTTGCTGGCACTTCTTTACTGTAAACAAGATACTGCACTTCATGCCAATGTGACAAGAAAGATTACCAACACATCAAAATCGAACAGAACTGGTTCCATTTACTGTAACTTATAAACACACATTTACTATTAAGTAAATAAAGCTAAAAAAGATGATGATAGCAAAAATATGGATAAATCGCATATCGTAAATGTGTACAAGGTTAGCGGCGAAGACTAAATTCTTAAAATTCGTTAAGGTTAGGGTTAGGGTCAAAGTTAGGATCTAGAAAGGGATAGTTTATATTGTAAAATTGTTCAACGAAAACTTTTCGTTAGAGCACAAATGGTGGTTAATTATGCTAATTTTTGAGCTATGTGCGATTTTTGGCAGAACAAACTTGTAGATGCGAATAAATCCAATAGTGTGTTAACAAATTCGATAATGATAATAGTGTTGAATCTAATATCAATAATAATATTACATATTAATAGTGTTCCAACCATACCAGCAAATAAAAATTTAAACATAAAAATGAAGAACAAAAATTACCTAATGATATAGCAGATATAATTAATAATTTAGGATGCAAATCTTATTTTTATTACAAAATTTGCTTTATTCTTTATATAGATGTCTTAATAAATTATATAAAATTATATAAAGTTATATATTGTTTTGCTTATACAGTAAAAATTTTTTAAATCATCCAGATAAGAAATTTGCTGCAAAAATAATTGATCAAGTAAAATATTGATAGGCACAATGAGAACAACTATTATTATGATTGTTTATTATTCTTAATCTAGTATATAACTTTTCAAATTTAATAATATAGTTAATAATCTTACTTAGACACATATTAGTTAATAGCTAAAATAATATTTTCAAGTATTTTTTAATAAACTAGCATGGTTAATTCTTAGTACTGTAAGATGATTAAATATAAATAAGAAAACAATCCTTATAATAATATGTCATTTCAACTATTTCAAAAAAATTTACTTGATTTTTAGAAATCTACAACAGATGTTGATTCTGAATTAGCCCTACTAGCTATACATATTTATATAAAATATATATAAATTTTGCATCAGTTGAAAGACTTTGGTCTTCTATAGAATTTTTATATACAAATAAACAAAATAGATTATTTATAAATTTATTTATTTACTATATATTTTATTAATTATATATGTATCTAATAATTATATTGGATTGCTAATATATAATTAATTTATTATTAGCTTAAAAAAGTATTAGTTATGAACCAAATACAAAGTAATATTTTATTTAATTGTAATACAAATAATTAACAAATGCAAATTGCAACACCTATTTTATATTATAGTGATTTTAATAAAAATAATTTTAATAAATTTGATAAAAATAAACTTGATAAAAATAAACTTAATAAAAATCAAAACTTGATAAAAATAAACTTGATAAAAATAACAATAATTAAAAATAATAATATAAATGATTAATTTTTAGAAAATGATATTAACAAATCTATTGAAATTAATAGATTACAATCAGGCTAGTTATGTTTATATATTTTTTATTGGCTTCTAATTCTATTCATTTTTTTATTTTTCTATTGTAAATGTTAAGTATTAAATTTTACTAATTAAATATAAAAATATTTTAAATTTATTACTTTACTAATACTCTAACAATATATATTTAAATAATTGCAAATTATTATTAAAAATTTTTTTATATCAAGACAAAAAATAAGCTTTTGTTCTATTGTTCTATTTGACAATACTAATTACACAACTCAATATGAAAATTAAGTAAATGATATAAAAGATTATGTTTTTTAAATAATCAATTCAATAAAGATTTTAATTTAGCTGAAAGAAATATTTATCCTGCTGATAATACTTTAGATAAATGGGATTTGGTTAATTTATTTATATTAAAGTTTTTAAACAGCTAATTTTTTTGTTTGTTTATTTTGCTTTTTTTATAATTTGTATATTCAGCAGCTAAAATAGCAATATAAGAAACTTGCTAATAATAATTAGCCTCATAGTTGCAGTAGTAATGCAAAAACCTTGTTTGGTAATAATTAAATATTTTAGATATAATAGTAATGCAAAAACCTTTGTAAGGCAGGTTTTGGGCTTTGCAGTTATAAAAGCTAATTTGATGAATTAGAAGTATCTTTATCACTTTATAAGTTACTATATTGTAACTGAAATATTCAGTTATAGGGTTGGTTTAGATCTTTGTTAGGAGAAATATCAAGACGAAGAGGCTTTTTATTATTATAAAATAGGACTTGAGGCAGTGAATGATGCCTTTACAAAAACTTTTTACAGAACGTTTTTATATTTTTACAAGAGCAAATAACTAACTACTTATTCTCTAGACTAGTTCCTCTAAAACTATAATTCCTCTTTGTTACAAACCTGTTTTATGTTTAATTACTATCCTATCAATACTATGCATAATGATCTATGCATAATAATAATTTTTTTTTTAATTTTAAAAGGTAAGGCCATGCCTCTAACTTTATTAAAATTTAATCGAGTTCCTTTACAAAAAATATATACAAGAAAGAAATTACATTTGAACCTTATATCCAGAGAATACTTAAGACTAGAGACTCAGACACAATGTTACAATACATAATAACATAATTATCTGCGGCCTAAACCTAATGCATAACAATAATAAAATAATGAAAAATAAATAAACAAATAAATAAATATACAAGCTGTTGGACGAAAGGTCTGTCAGAGTTATGTGATCATCATGTACATTATGGTTATGTAATTGTTATAGCATATAATGTTTACTATGGCCGATCTTATAATTATATTACACATCCCTCCCTCTTAAAATATGAGGTCCTTCGAGCTAATCAACCAGTGACTTAATAAATTCTATTCTAAAAATTCTATATATAAAAAAATAAACTAATTCTATTTAGGAGTTTTAGGTTTCTTGGTGTACCTATAACCAAAACTCTATAAACCAACTTAATTCAGGGGTTTTATATCTCGGCTAACCCATAACCAAAAACTCACAAGGCTAACTTATAGCCAAACTTTACTCTTATTCCTCACCAGACCAGGCTCTATCATTACAGCCTACAACTACATACTCAAACTAAAACTAAATCCCTCCAACTAATTCCTTGCGCGCAACTTACAGGTACATACTCACTAAACTAAACAATTCACTAATACCAAAACTATAAACTCTAAATACTTCACTAATTTAAACAATTCTAAATTCGAAATTTTATATATTAAACTAAAACTAAATTCGCTAACGATCAATACTTAAAACAATTTGTTAAAATATACTTTAACTAAAAAACTATAAATTCTAAAAACTAAATCGACAATTATTTTAAATTTTTTTTTTTTTTATCATTATTCGACCTCATCTCAGGATTTAGATTCGTGTATCAGATAAGTTTTTCAATCTTTTTTTTTTGCTTCTTTTTAGTTACATCACTACTATATACTAATTTATTTATTTATTTTAGGCTTCTCTTGGATTCAGTATCTTTTTATGGATTCTTATGAGCTTTAAGGGAGTCAGATAAGCTTCAGAATTCGTTTTCAGGTCTGTACCGGGCCAGGCACGTTTGTACATCTTTCTCTTTGCCTTTTCTTTCATGTGACGTCATCCATGTGATCATCACATTATCTTCGATTGATCATCCACTAACTAATTTTTTTTATATCTTTTTTATACTTAGCTTTAGGTTTTTTTACAACATTTTTCCCAGATTAGGTAGGTGTTTTTTTGTTTCATTTTTCTTTTCTTTCTTTATGTCCCTTCCTATTGACAGATCTTTAGTTTCTGTAGTTTTAATTTTCCAGATCTTTGTGAATTTCTATCGTAGTGCCTTTATCTTTGTTTCGGGTATGGATCTTGGTGAGGGAAGTATATTTATTATTATTTTTATTTTGTTTTTCTTTTATATTTTCCTGGTTACTAACGATCTTTCTTTCTTTTTCTTCTGACTTTTTGGACAAAGGCTATTAGACTTGTGAGCATCAGAATCAGGATTTTAGAGAGCTGAGTCTTCTGAAAGATGGAACTTTGACTTAAATTGGGACTTGTGCATGAGGCTTCAACTTGGCCTTGAATTGGAACTTGGGTGCCTTAGTTTTACATAGCCGGAGATAAGTAGGCTTCTTTCTCTTTTTATTTTATTTCATTTTATTTTTTTATTATTATTTTTGAGCGTTATACTAATTATTCCTTTCTTTCTTCTAGGTTCATTAATACTGGGATTAGAATTTAAGAAGGGTTGGATTTTCTGTGATATAGGCCTTTGATCTTGCATTGAGACATAGTCAGATGGTTTATAAGATAAGTAGAAGGCTGTTGACTTTGTTTTCTAACCGTTTTACTAACTACTTTCTTTCTTGATTTTAGATTTTATTCTTTTCACTATTAGGTCTTTCTGGTGTACTTCTAATGAACTTCTGAACACAAGATAAGTATAGAGTCGTTTGTTTTATTTGATTTTGTTTTCTTTACTAATTTCTTTATTTATTTAAGGTGACATGATAAAGGGTGTAGTTATAACAAGTCTGGGATTGGGCATACATAAAGAACTATACTCAAAATGGACTTAGATATAAAAATTTTCAAAGCTATGTAGAAATTTTCATTTGTTTTTTGTTTTATTGTTTATTTACTAATACTATACTGGATTTTAGAACATTGAGACATTGAGTAATGGCATTTGATGAAGAAATGTTGGGCAAATGTTACTTGACAGTCATAAAAATGAAAATATAAACGAACATGTTGGGCATATAAATCAGGTTTTAATTTAATAGGACAGGCCATCTTCAAACTGATTTTCTCCGGGTAGATGATCTGAGGTCTTGTTGTTATCACCAAATGAAACCAAAATATTCGGTTATAGGGTTGGTTTAGGTTTTTGTTAGGAGAAATATCAAGACAAAGAGGCTTTTTATTATTATAAAATAGGACTTGAGGCAGTAGATAATGCCTTTACAAGGACTTTTTATAGGACATTTTTATATTTCTACAAGAGCAAATAACTAACTACTTATTCTCTAGACTAGTCTCTCTAAACTATAATTCCCTCTTGTTACAAACCTGTTTTATGTTTAATTACTATTCTACCAATACTATGCATAACGATCAATGCATAACAATAATAAAATAATGAAAAATAAATAAATAAATAAATAAATATGCAAGCTGTTAGACAAAAGGTCTATTGGAGTCATGTGATCATCATGTGCATTGTGTTCACGTAATCATCATAACGCATAATGTTTACTTCAGCTAATCTTATAATTATGTTACAATATAATCGATTTACTTTGAAGCTATATAGATCTCTCTTCACAATAATTTGTTTTTAATTGATTAAACATTATAGTTAATTAAAAATTATAGATAGTTTTGTTTAGATATAGTAGTTTTACTTCATTAAAAGTAGATTTATAGTTAGTTAATTCGAATAGTATTGTTTGTTTAGAGATATAATATTTTAGATATAGGAGCTTGGTCTATAATGATAGTATGCAGATTTCTATATGCTTTTTATTATATTTTAATTTATAATTCGCTACTTAATCAGAAAAAGCTAATAGTATAATGTGATGCAATTTATATATAAAAATTGGTGTTTTTGAAATGTGAGCTGCTTCTATCTAAAATTTTTTTTATACTAAATTAATCACCTTTGGGCCTCTAATTGAAGTTGTTGAGCTCATTAAAACAAATTTAATGGTAGTTAAATCATTAAAATTAGGCTAATAAATCATGAGATAACTTCAAAAAATTTTTGATGACTATATGAACTTCTCTTTCAACAATATTATTGTTAAAAAAGACTTTACATAGTTGGCAAACCATTTTTTAAAAATATTTTATAATTCACCAGCCTGATTTTGATGATTTAACTATTATTAGATTCGTTTTAATGAGCTCAACAACTTCAATAAGAGGCCCAAAGGTAATTAACTTAGTATAAAAAAAGTTTTATATAGAAGCAACTTACATTAATTTTTATATACGTATAAACTGCATTATGTTATACTATGAGTTCTCACTAGTTGAATGCTGAATCACCAATTAATAAAGTTATTTGTTACTTGATTAAGCAATAATAATTGCATTTTTGATAGATTGAATTTCAAATTAAAATAGAGATTTAGATACTGATAATATATATATTTTTTTTTTGGTTTTGAAAGTGAAGTTGTAACTTTATTAATTTTACTAATTATAGATATATTACAATATAGTACAACTAAGCAACTTTAAATACAAAAAATTTAGACTACTTTATCTATGACCTAAGCTTTACCTAGTAAAGTATTATCTGTTTTAAACTTAACTAGGATTTTTTGCCTTTCTGACCTTCCTTATTAATATTCTATATATATTCTTATATTACTTATATAGCTTCAAAAATATACTTCTAAATAGATATTACAACTCAGGTTTTGTAACCAGATTACACTGAATTAAGCTTTGTTTACACCTTTATAAAATTCTATAACAAAGAAATTTAAGATCTACTAACCTTTAGAGTTTATAATACAAATAGTAGTATAGCATTACTAAAGTTGATATAACTTACTAAATATAATTATAATTGTTCTAATCTTGTATAACATAGTGTTATTGAGGTTGATTAATTTCTTGAGTACAATCAGATTTGTTCTGTATATTTGCAAAATTTATTCTAAACCTACTATAGCAGATAGTATTTAAAAAAACAGAAAAAAGTTCTAAGTGACTATATAATATTAAAAACTGAATATCTGTGATTGAGCTGAAGTAGCAAAAACTACCTTGAGATATGAGTTAGTAGTTTCTGAACAAATAAGTAGAAGAGAATATAACCAATAAAATACCAACTCTGTTATATAGTGAACCTAATTAGACAGCAATTTTTGGCTTGAAATACAAGTTTCTGCAGACCTAAACTAATATTAGAATACTTTAGAAAAAAAATAACATGATATACTATACTGAAAAATTATAAATATCTATAATCTGAATATTACTAATTTGAGATTTGTATAGAAGTAAAAAGGTAAGTAATGCAGTGAATATAGTTTAGCTAAATATAGTAGTTTTAAGATACAAAAATAACATCAAATGCAGGTCTAATCCTCTCTACTAACAGATGATTTAATAATAATATTTTTTTAAAATAGTAGATAATCTGACTGCTAGTATTAGTTTCAGCTATAGTATGCTAGTAATGCAAAAAAAATATATTTAAGCATCTATTAGGGTAGCCAAATAAATTTTAGAACTCTGAATTATATTAATATAGCATAGTTATAGATTATAATATATTTTAACAATTATATATATAGTTATAATCAGATCTAATAAAGTAATACTGACTTTCCTAACAAAGTTAAAAAAAGTATATATATTATATTCTGTATATTATTTATTTTATTTTTTTTTTTTAAGGTGAAGTTTTGCCTTTATTTTTATTAATATTTTATATTGAGGATCCACTATGGGTTTCTCTGATCAGAGCCAATTTACAAAAGTTTTTACAAGAATGAGACTCAGACTACCAGAAACTATCTAAACTAGAAATTTTGATTCATCTAGAGTAGTTAAAACTTATTTAGATTTGATAGTGTAAAATATTGTTAGTTGTAGTACTATATTTAATCTATAAAATAATCTATAGAGATATTTTTCTAATCACTTTTTCAAGAGGTGGACAGATGTTATCTTTGTATTGTTGATCAGATAAGCTGCAAGAGCAGCTATAGGTATGTGGTATTCTATGATGTGTTGTATTAGCATTGGAGAAGTTCTTAAGTTACGGTTAGATCTGAAGGGTATATTGTTTTGTTACTTCCATTTAGAAAGTTTGTACACTATGGTATCCATATTTGGTCATATATATTTTGTGAAAGTTGCATAAGAAGCTGAATAGTAATCTTTGTTGCAATTTGATTAGAGTCTGTATATTCTCTTATAGATTGTATAAGTGTTGTAGGAATAAATCCTTAAATAGTTGTATATAGATTAATATCATTGTCAATTGTTATGTGAAAAGCACTGGTGGTTTGTAAGTATATTTTGTAATTCTTGTAGTTGAGTATTGGTGATGTTTAGGTTTGAGTAATTAAGAAATTGTTGTATTGTATTAGTAATAAGTGTGTTTAGTTTAGATGCATCTGGGCAAATAAGCCAGTGATTTTGGGTTTCTCTTGTTCACATATTAAATAGGTGTTAATTGGTATTGTTAATGGGTATAATGTGTGTTGGTGTATTAAAGTAGAGAGTATATCAAGCATAAGCTTGATTTTAAAAGACTTTGTTAGAATAGTTTGAAGTTGGTATAAGTAGTTGATCTTTTGTAGTTATTATTTAGGTAGAGCCAGGTTGTATTCCAGTTAATTTGAGGAGATATAGATATAATATTATCTATTCGGTATTGAGATGACCACATTGCTATAATATGAGCATTGCATATGTTCTTAATAGATCTGTGAGTTGGATGTTCAAATGCAATTTGTTCATACTGAATAAGGTGTAATGAATTATATTTGTTGTTATCTATAAATTATAATGTAGTTAAATAGTTAGCATTTTTTGCTAGTCTGTGTGCTCTGACTTTTTCTAATTGAATATTTAATTTGTAAGCTTTGATGATGTTTAGTAGAGTATGCTATATTAGCTAATAGTTATAAGAGCATTTCTTGTTTAGTGTTGGTGGTAACTGTATTCTGTATATTATTTATAATTTTTATTATCATTATTATATAAATATTTTATAGAAATATTAATTATCTAATTTTATTCTATAGAATATTCAATAATAGTATAAATAGTTAAATTTTAATTAGAAAATATATATTTTTAGTATTATTATAAATTTAAACTAAACCAAATTTTAGATTTTGTTTAAATTTAGTTTAAAATTTAAACAAAACTAAACTAATCTAAAAATAGTTTAAATTTAATTTAATACAAAACTTTTAAAATATATTCAAATTTGATTTAGATTTAGTTTAAAGTTTATAAATATATTTAAGTTTAAATAAAGAATCTTAGTAACTATAACCTGTGGTGATCATCACTAGTATATAATTAACCAATAGATTTGCAGAATCAGATGTAATATGCAAATCAATTTGTATAACAACAATAAAGATTTTTTTTTAAAAAAATGCCAATATCTCAAGAATTTGCCTATAAAACTACCTTCAACATTTTAACAAAAAAAATTTTTTGCTAATTTTTACATATATTTAATACTCTGCTAAAATATCAGACCTCACCCTAACCTTAAAGTAAACAAAATAAAATATTTTTTAATTTTTTGTTATTGGCTAATTATACATCAGTGATGATCACCAATGGTTATTATAACTTAAATTCTTAAATAAAATAATATTACTACTACTTTATTATTTCTAGAATCTTTGCTATACTAAGTTAGTAATTTTAATATAATAAATTATTATTTTTTTTTGATTTTAAGGTGACCTCTTGGTTGCTATCCTTTTATTCAGTTATTTTTAACTTTTACAGTATACACCATACTATATATATATTTGGAAAGTATAACTAGCCATATATATAACTTTTGGTTTCTTATTTAATTAGTTTCTTATTACTAAGTTCTACACTAGCTGCTATACCTATAATTCTACTGTATTACCTATTTAAACCCTCTGCACCTATATATATTAATCTTTTAACTGAGCAAGAATGCATTAGTACACCCTTATTTTCAAATCCTGACTTAAGACTTAAGACAAACCCACCTATAGTGTCCTTTGTTCTTGAGGTAAACCTGCTAGAGCTTTTTGCATTTATAATCTGTCAAATGTAGACTTCAGTAACTTATGCCGAGCACTTGTGAACCAAAGCCACTACAATTATCTACTTATACCCTTGTAAAGTTTACCCAAACTTTAGCACACACTTTACAGACTAACACCAACTTTCTTTTATCAACAGCATCCTAAACTTCCAATCCAGATAGTCTGAAGAGGGACTAGTGTGCATCTATTTAGTATTCTGAATGAATTTTTTTCCTTATTTATATGGGGCCACTCACATATATACATGGTCTAGTTAGTATTAGTATTTGCCAAACACCCAGTCCTCGTCCAGTTTACTGTTGGTGTCTAATCGCCAATGATCATCTTTTATATAGTACTGTTAAAGATCTGTGCTACTTCTCTACTCAGAACTTGCTAAATAGGATTCTGTATGCTCTAGTCCTTAGATTTATACAACCGTTTCACTTGGAATTTATGTAACTCTTGCATCACTATAGTTCTACAGTCTTCCAATACAAACTGGCACAACCAAAGCTACAGATCTGATAATCTATCAGATTATATACAGTCTGCCATAACACATTTTATAAAATTTAAATTTTGTCATCAGTGGGATTTAAACTCTTGTTCTGCCACTTGGGGGTGTGATAACTTACCAACTTCACTAAGTTGCCACATTCTTTATATAATAAATTATATAAATTGATATACATAAATATATATGTATAATTAAATAAGCAATATAAGAAATTAGTGATGTTCTTTAGAATAGGTAAGCAATATAAGAAAGAACTTTGCTAATGATTAGTAATTATTAATTTTTTAATATCAGAGTTGCAAAATTAACAGAGTTTGCCTATCTATTTTTTTTTTTTTAAATAAATCCTTATATATATGCTAATGTAGCACTACAGAAACTTAGACTAATTTATTTATGACCTAAACTTACTAGAGTAGTTCATACTCCACATATGACTCACTTAGTTTAACACTTCTTAACTAACTATTCTAGTAATATCACATTTCCTCTATATCTCACATGACTAGTTATAACCTTCAATTTGTATATCAGATGTTCACTCCTAATGAGCTTCCAAGTTGATATATCTGCAAGCACGATCCACTGCAATTTTTCTCTAAGGTATTTTATTAATGCAATCGTAATTGGTGCAGGTAGCCTAACAGCCTCATATTTCAAGCCAGGAACATGCTGTCTAGTTAGGTTCACCACATGACAGAGTTGATATTTTATTGTCAAATTAAGAACTTATCTTAGATTTGCACTGCTTTAACTGGTTTGCATTTCTTTATGCACCATCTCTCTCTATGAATACTCTAATCTTCTACTTATCTGTCTAGATACTACTAACTCATATCTCAAGCCAAGCTCTGCTGCTGCTGCTGGTTTGCCACCTCAGAACTTAATATTCTTTTTCTGATATAGTGATACTAACTAATTTATTTGTACTTCCTCATATGGTATATTACTAGAACGATGTTGTGTAGTTGCTTTAATGAACTATCTTGTTAAAGACTAGCCTAATATCACAAAATTCCTTAAGTAGCAAGCAATTCTACTTCCAACTATAGGCCTTGTGTCATATTACTAAGAGGTATATCTTAATTTACTTTGACTTCAAACTTGACTCTTCATCATTGGTTGGTGTTGCATTATTGTTAATATATTCTAGCTTCTTTTATCAAAGACTTCTATATAGGTATAACCAAAGCTCTGACTTGGTTCCTTTGTTTCATAGTGCCAAAGGTGTTTTTTGTTAGGTAAGACTAATCTTTTATCACAGTCCTTTTACATGTTCATTGCTTTTCTCACCATTTTAGTTTCGGTAGTATTGTATTATTCTCTCAAACAAGTACTCAGCACTATTTCCAAATTAGAACTAATACACATGATCTATTAATCATCCTTTAAGTATATACTCTGCAAGTTGTATGCGAGAATGTTGATGTTGCCTAATATGAAGATAAAGAAATGTTAGTGTTGTCTTTGAGTCACTCTAACCAGAAGACTAATTCATATGATCTTTTATAGCCTAAACCTTCTGTAACATCGCTGTTACATATGATGTCTACATTTCATGATTAGGGCTTCTTCTGAAAATTTCTATTCTAAAACTGTACTTGTACTTAGACTTTCTACAGAGCTTTGCATCTGATTATGGCTCTATTTTAAAGATTACAGTAACAAATTTGAAAATTTGCATCAATACAACTTGAACTGTCAATCTTGTCTATAGGAGTTTGGAAGCTTAACCAATAAGCTACAGGGCCCAAACCTATTTGTTTACCTATTCTATAGAACATCTGAAATAAGTTTTACTAATAATTAGTAATTATTGTTACAGATTAAAATAAAATTTGATCAAACAAAATTTTTTTGTTTTTTAAAAAAAATTTAAAATTTTTTGAGAAATATTTTTTGGGGTTCTTTAGTATTAGGGTAGGGTTTAAAATTAGGTTTATTAATAAATTAGTATATGTAGATTTTATAAGCTCTCAGGGTAGGCATGAGAGATCACCAGTTTCATTTTGATCAAATTTTATTTTAATTTGCAACAATTATTAATTTTTTAATAGTAGAGTTGCAAAGTTTATAGAGTCTGTCTGCCTATTCTATAGAATATTTTAATTGTTTATTAATTTATATTTACTATATTTCTAAATTATTATACTATAGTAGAGTGTAGCAACTTAGTAAGTTGGTAAGTTGTCGTACCTTCAAGCAGAACAAGAGTTTGAATCCTACTGGTGATGAAATTCAAATTTTACAGAATGTGTTATAGCAGACTGTATATAATCTAATGGATCATAGGATCTGTAAACTTGGTTGTATCAGCTCATACTGGGAGGCTGTAGAACATTAGTATAATATATAAATTATATGAAATCTAAGTGAAGCAGCTAAGTCAACTAGGTATTGAGGCTATGACATACACAGAAGTTTGCTTGGCAAGCCTCGAGTAGAGAAGTAGCATAGATCTTTGATGGTACTATGTAAAAGGTTATCTAATAGATCTGAACACCAATTTTAGTAATCTGGATAAAGACCAATGTTTGGCAAGACACTAAACCAACCAGGCTGCTAAATAAGTAACCAGAAGAAAAGAACCCAACCATGGAATCAGAAGCAAATCATAGCCTCTCTGAGCTATTTGGATTGGGAGTTTAGATTACTGATGAAATTTAGTTATTAGTGATAATCTGTAAAGTGTATACTGGGTCTGAGTGAACTCTACTAGAGCAGAAGTAGGTAAAGATAGTGGCTTCAGCTCACAAATACTTGTTCTCAGACTCTATATAAGTTATCGAAGTTTAGATTAAACAGATTGTGAATATAGTAAGCTCTAGCTAATAACACCTCAAGAATAAATTAGTTCTATAGGGTATCAGAAAAGCATCTGGGACTTCTTATAACAAGTAATTGTGGCAGAGATATACTGGTGATACAAGCTGGATCTGCATTTATAATATAATATACCGGGGTTCTATAAGCAAGCCCCTTATCTATATACTTGAATAAAAACTGTAAGCCTGAAGAGGCTAGTTATAAAACTTAAAAAAAAATTTATTATACTATAGTAAAGCTTTTAAATCTTTTAAATATAAATAATTTAGATTTTTTAAAAATAAAACTAATTTATTACTTTTAATTAAAAAAATTAATAAAAATATTTGCAAATATTTTGTTTTTAACTAATAAATATTCTTCAATTATTTTTAATTTTTTTATATTCTTTATATACTTAAGCTTTCTTTATATTTGTTGTTTTAAAAACTCTTTAGTTTAGATCAAAATATAAAAAAGTATATTATAAAAAGTAAAAAAAGCAGATTTGATCTTAATTTAAACTATTTAAAATATTTATATCTAAATATATTTAATAATAACTTATATTCTAAAAACTTGAATAATTCTGAATTTTTGGCTTTAAGTTTTCAATTTATTTTTGGTATCTTGTTTGGCTAAATGATTGTTAAAAAAGGTTAAATATAAAAATTAAAACTCAAAAATATTATTAATTTTATTATATAAATTATTATTAATAAAGAATAAAATATAATACATTAAAATATTAATATAATCAAACCACTCTATAGCTACCTTCTCTATAGTTACAAAATTAATATAATTACAAATTTATAGTTACTAATTATTTATAACAATATAAAAAATATTTCTATATTAATTATTTTTTTTATAATTATAGTACAGTCGTCCCTCATTAATATCAACCTATTTAGATCGCTTTGATATTCATGTTGATAATGATATTAATGAGGGAACATATTAAAGTTGACTTTTAGAAAAGAATTTTAATATCATTTAACATATAGAAATTCATTTTATATCCTAGGTTGATATTAACAGGGTTGATATTAATGAGGGACGACTGTATTAGAAAAACAAAGATTCAAATAAATAAATTCGCATAATCAATAAAAATTTTCATATAAACAAATTCGCATAATCAATAAAAATTTTTATAACTTCGCTCGGATTACTTTATTTAAACATATAAATGGAATAACATCAACAGCTCTAGCATCGCCCATAAAATAAATATCACTGAGATTAAATTTATATTCAGACTGCTATCCGATAATGTTTTTTCTGACAACTTTTTTTTTTGCAAAAATTTATTTATTTATTTTATTTATTTTGTATAATGTAACATTATTTTATTTTATTTTATTTTATTTTTTTTTTTGGTGATATTTTGTCTTTTTGTTTATTTAGTTATTTGTATTTATCT
>CAJVPZ010001391.1:0-14630 GCA_910592135.1 Racocetra fulgida | reverse complement strand
TTAGTCATTTCTGGGAAATGGCTGAATCTTTCTCGTCAAGATTATCAAAAGAATTCACTCTTAAACGTCTTACATTTTGGATTTTTTGGTTCGGATCTCACATAGGTTTATTCATTCTCGGTTTCTTTTTGCAAAAGGATGACAGAGCTTTAGACAACCTTAATGTTATCGGTTTATCTGTATGGACTTCTCGTGGTGCTGGTTTATGTCTTGCTTATGATGGTGCTCTCATCCTCTTACCCGTCTGCAGAAATATTATAAGATATTTACGTGCTCTAAGTTTTTTAAATAGACTTATTCCATTTGATGAAAATCTTTGGTTCCATCGTCAAACCGCTTATTCCATGCTCTTTTGGACTTTAGTACATACTTTTGCTCATTATGTTAACTTTTGGAAATTGGAACAGCTTGGCTTGTTTCAAGCTTGGCAACTTCACTATACTACTTGGGCTGGCCTTACTGGTCATTTTATGTTACTTATTATGGTTCTAATGTATACCTCTGCTCACCATAGTATGCGTCACCAATCTTTCGAAACTTTTTGGTACACTCATCATCTTGCCTTCTTCTTCATGCTTTGTTTATATCTCCATGGTCATGGTTGTTTTGTAAAAACAGCTCAAGGTGTATGTAAAGGTTATTTTTCTTGGCGATACACTACAACTGGTGGTATTATATACTTCCTTGAACGTATCTTACGTGAAATCCGTGCTCGTCAACCAACTCAAATCACAAAAGTCATTGCCCATCCATCAAAAGCCATTGAAATTCAATTTGATAAGCCTTCTTTCCGTTATAAGGCCGGTCAATACTTATTCTTAAACGTACCTGCTATTTCAATTTGGCAATGGCATCCATTCACAATCACTTCTGCTCCCGATGATCCTTTTGTTTCGGTCCATGTTCGTCTAGTTGGTGATTTCACTAATAAACTTGGTGAATTCCTTGGTTGTGATTCTAATTCTGATTATAAAAAATTTGCACCCACTATTTTACCTACTCTCCGTATTGATGGCCCTTATGGTGCTCCTGCTGAGGATGTATTTAAAAATGAGATTGCCGTTTTAATAGGTTGTGGTATAGGTGTTACTCCTTTTGCTTCTATCCTCAAAAATATTTGGTATGTAAAAATCACTTATCTAAAGTTTTCACCGGTTTAGTAATAATTTACATCTATATATCAGTATATACATATATATTTATATTTATTTATTTATTTATTTATTTTTATTTTTATCATTATTATTTTTTTTTATCATAATATTAGGCATCAACAACAAAAAAAGGACTTATTAAAATTAAAAAGGGTGGAGTTCTTTTGGATATGTCGTGAAACTGGCTCGTTTGAATGGTTTCAATCCTTACTGAAAACTTTAGAAGCTACCCAAATGGAAGCTGGTTTCCTAAAATTCCACATTTATCTGACTTCAAAACTTAGAGAATCCACAATAAATAATATAATAATTAATGACGTATCTGGTTCATATGATCCATTAACAGATTTGGAAAGCAGAACGCATTATGGTAGACCAAATTTCAGTCATATATTTAGTCAATTGAATAGAGCGATTGAGAGTGGTCGTTACATACCAGGCAAAGAAGGAGATTTAAATACTAACGTGGGTGTATATTATTGTGGTCCTCCCGCGTTGGCTAAAAGTTTGAAAAAAGATTGCGAATCTGCAAATACCGAAGGTATAAATTTCCACTTCCATAAAGAGCATTTTTAACAAATTTCCTATTCGTATATAAAATAAACAACTTTAATTACATAATCGATTAAGCTTTAATTAGGCGTTTTGATTTTTTTTTTTTATGTAAAAAGAATTATTTCCTAAAAAAAAAAAAAAAAATTATTTTTTTATTTAAAAAAATATATATATTAGGACCTTTCTTGTTTACTTGCTACTACTGTACTATGAGATTTATGATGCTATAAATCGAAAATTCGTAGCAACAGAAAAACTCGTTTATTGTAGCTAAATAAATCTAAAAAGATGTATATTTAGTATTTGTCTAAAATAAAAATTCAGAACCCTGAAAGTAATCAGGACATTGTATTTTATTAGACTAAACGTTTCACTTTGGTAGTTCAATATAAGAATATACTGTATGTGAACTTTTTCCACTCTCAAAATTAATTTGGTATTTTCGGGAAACTGATAAATAATGTGAAGTATCTAATGTTCTCAAGATCATTAAAAAATACTGTATTTCTGAGAATACAATATTTAAAGATTATGTTATCACTTGAGATCATAAGAAACTTTCATTTTTCACTACTGATAACTCATGTGCCGCCAAGGAAAAATGTGTCTTCGTAATATATATGATTCATAATTAGATCATATAGCATAATGTTGCCGTAAGTAATAATTACGGATACAGTATTACTGTATTACGAATTAATACTCAAAGTTTTAAATATTTCGTAATGGTTATAATTTCGCAATGGTTGTAATTCTCGTTGTAAATTCCGAAACGGTAATAGATTGTAATTGTCATAAAAAGCATAAGTAACCATGTCTTGTACACGTGCAATAGCGATAAATAGCAAATAACGATATATGAATATCGATTCCAATTTTTTCAAGTGTTGAGTCCTAAACATGGTTTTCTTTTGAAACACTCATGTTTATATGTATAGGCAATCAATCTTGATATGCTCATGGTTATTGGTAATGCGCATGGTTATTTGGCAACATACAGTATAACCTCAATAAAACGAACCTCGATAAACCGAATTAGCCACTATATTTTTCTAGCTGCAATTATAGTAAGTTATTTCATATCGGTTAGACTGTATAGTTAGCTAAATGTCTGGTTTAGCGTGACTACATCACACAATTGTTTGTTAGCGGATAGATTAGAGCAACCAAAATTCAGCAGATCGACCAAAATTTAGGGTCGGAATTGGCCCGGAATTGATAAATTTCACCCAAAATCCCTAAAATTTTACTAATAAAATGGTAGCCCACCAGTGTTATAAATTCGAAATTTTTTATTGGCGCAAACACAACAAAAATGCACATAAAAAAAGAAATCTATATGCGCTTTATATATTTGGAGAGCGCTGATATATGCGCAAATTTAAATCTATGTGCGCTGCGCCTACTGCGCGGATCCAATTTACATCACTGTAGCCCACGTACGTACTAAGTAAAGCTGCCCAGATGATAATTTTGCTAAAGTATAGCGATAGTGGGCTAATATTATTGCTTAATGCCGGCCTAGCTCCGGGCTCATTCCGACCCTAAATTTTGGTCGATCTGCTGAATTTTGTTTGCTCTACTAATCTATCCATGTACGTACTGTCACGGGCTAAAAAGTAAATCTATGAAATTAGCGCAGTAAAATCGTGACTATAGTGGATTTACCATTGGAATTCTAGATCGACCAGTACATGAGGCTTACTTACCGAATAATAGAAATGATAACCAACATGAAATCCGAAGAAGAATTCTGAAAAGAATAAACAAAGATCAAGAGACATGTATGAAGAAAGAAAAGAAGATTGAATATCGAGAGTAATATATAGTTGAAGTGGCTGTAAAGCGAATGATTATAGAAGTGAAGCAAAGCCTTCTTTATTATAATAATGTTGTAATATTCATTGTAAGCCTTTAGCTTAGATGTAGTTCTTTTAAATTCATTAAAGATCTAAGTCCTTGAATCCTTTAATATTTGCTAAAAGCTATAAAAACTCTAGCATTTCGTCTTTCTTGAAGACATATTCTTTGGGATTCTAATAGCTTCTTTCTAATACATTTAATAAATCACCTAATCAAACTTATTAATAAAATAAACTATTGGCAAATCACCAACGTTACGCCTCTAGCGAATGCCTTATTCTGTATAAAGATTATATTTTTGTGCTTATAATAAATAAATGTATGATTTGCCTCATAACATTTGATGGTAACTGTAAGATTCTAATTTCCTAACTACAAAATCCTGTAATATCAACCTAAAAATAAATAACGACCAATTCCAACAATTTATAGAATTGATGACTAAATCAGTTAGTAAGGATAAAAATAAGGTTCTACTTAAGGAAAATAACCTTGTAAAAGTCAAGTACTTTTATGGTACTGATGATAAAGATCCCTTCGAATGGGTTGACAATTTTGAACAAGTGGCCAAAGCCAATAATTGGGCCAAAGATCATAGGGTAAAGATCGTGTCCGGGTATTTGAAAGGGATGGTAGCTGAATAGTATAAAGAAATTAAAGAAGAGATTAAGTATTAGAACAAAAAGAATAAAAGGAAATGAGATAAAAGTTTTTATCATTTGTTTGTGGAGCAGTTCACCCCTGAAGAACGTCAACACCGTTGGCAAATCGAACTCTATGAGTTACAACAAAAGAAATCTAAAAAAGTGAATATCTACACTACTAAGTTCAAAAGGTTATTTAGTAGAGTCAATGTTAATAATAGCTTTTCGGATGGGTATGTGGTTCAGATGTTTTGAATAGGTTAAAAAGTAATAATACTACGTTCGTAGCAGTAACCGCCTCCAAAAACTTAGCAGAAGCTATAGTGGTAGCAAGAAGAGTTGAAGCTGGCAGATATTATAGTCAACACCTTCTGAAAGAGAAGTACCACAGCAAATGAAAAATAAGCTAAATAATATAAAGGAAAGAATCGAAGGGCTGGTGTTAAATTATGCAACTTTAACTGCACAGATAATGGAAACAATGAATAAACATCCCTAGAAAAATATAGCTAAGGGGCGTCTGACCAATAATCTGTGGGAAAGAAAAAGAAGAATAAAATGTTATAATTGTAGCGAAACGAGCCACATAAGTAGACACTGTATGTCAGAGAAAATTTACCCTTATAAAAATAAGAGGGAAGAAAATGGAACTATTAGTCAAACAAAAACTGTTAGTTTTTGTAAATTAGAGGATAATAGAAATAAAGTATATATGATAGATAATAGAATTACTCCACAACAAGTAACAAAGCAGCTGGCGAACCTAAAATAGGAAAATAGATTAAGAAAGACAGTCAAGAATCAAGAAAAAGAACAAAATAAGGATATTGAAATTACACCTACTATTATACAAAGCCCACTTTCACCAATCAAGCCAAAAAGAAAATATGGTGCCTCAATGATTGATTCGTTAAAGCCATATAACATAGCGAATGATATTTTGTCTATACCTACTAGTGCCACGGTAGGACAGATACTACAATATCCAAATCAAAGAAAAAATTTAGCTAAAATTTTGAAATGGCCACCAATAACATCAGAAACAAACTTCCTTCAAGAATACTGTCATACGACTGTTGCTCAATATTATATAAAGATTCGTAATAATCTACTATTAGCTGTATTAGACTTGGGTGCCACCGTAAACATCATATCCCGACAATTATTAAACAAACTTGGGCTGGAAATAGACAACAAGGCTAGTACTACAGTGGTAATAGCTACAGGGGCAAAAGCCAAAACATTGGGGAAAATAAAAGATGTAAGAATAGTAATTAAAGATGTAATAATCTTCACCACCTTACATGTAATCAAGGCATCAGATAATACTTTATTATTAGGAACTGATGGTTCCAAAAGACAAAAGCATGAATTTATTTTGACGAACAGAAGTTATATCTACAATATGCGGATAGGTCAGCAGAAGTCCAAATTTCAAATAGTGGAGTTGAAAATCTTGTGCCATATCAAGGCGACAATTCATATAGTAACAATAGAAATATATTCGATAAATTCGATTATGAGGAAGAAGAATTTGATGAAGAAAATATCAAAAGTTGACTATTAAATAATATAGAGAGTCTAGCACTATATCTTACTAACATAGAAGAAGTCCTCACTCAAAGGAAGATAATGAAGAAAAGGAAAAATTTACAAAAGAAAAATTGCAGGAAATGATCAATAATGACAAATTAACTACTCAACAAAAATTAAAAATCTATGAATTTCTGTTTAACGAAGTAGAAATGTTCGCTAAAGATCTTGAAGATTTAGAGTGTACTAACGTTGCTACACATGTCATTAGTACAGATGACACTGTCCCGATTAAACAAGGATATTACAAAGCTGCCTATGAAGAGAATGAGTTCATTAGAAAGAAAATAATTAAATTAAAAAAGCAAGGACTTATTATAGAGATAAATAGCCCTTGGGCATCCCCAATGGTAATAGTACCGAAGAAAAACGATAAACTATGTTTTTGTGTAGATTACTGAAAACTAAATTCAGTTACTAAAAAAGATACTTATCTACTTCCACATATTACTGATCTTCTAGATATGTTCAGAATGGCCAAATGGTTCTCCATCCTAGATTTGATGAGTGGATATTAGCAAATAGAGGTAAATGAAGCTAATATAGAAAAAACTACATTTATTACAAAATATGGCACTTATGCCTTTAAAGTAATGCTATTTGGGCTTTGTAATGGCCCAAGAACATTTTAAAGACTTATGAATAAGGTGTTAGGGGAGTATAATAGTACCTTTGCCGTCATATATCTTGACAATATTAATATTTTTTCAAGTTCGTTCGACAAACATTTAGAACATCTAAAAATTATTTTTAAAAAATTAAGAAAAGCGAGATTAAAACTGAACTCTGAAAAATGTGCCTTCTTTCAGTTCGAAATTAAATACCTTGGGTATATAATTAACAAAGAAGGAGTAAGACCCAACAAATCTAAGGTAAAAAAAGTAAAGAATTTTCCAGTACCTCAGAATCTTAGACAATTGAGAGGATTCATTGGATTAGCCTTTTATTACCATCGGTTTATAAAAGGATTCGTCACAATAGCATGACCCCTACATAAGTTGTTAGAAAAAGATGTCCCTTATGAATAGTCAGAAGGTCAACAATATGCATTTGAAATGTTAAAACAATACCTTATGATGGCTCCAATATTAAGGTATTCTAATTTTAAGAAGATGTTTTATTTATATACCAACACCTTTGACATAGGTTTAGGAGCAGTGTTAGCTCAAAAGGATAAGGACAACAAGGAATATGTAGTAGCCTATGCCAGTAAAGGGCTTTCCAAAGCTGAACAAAACTATTCGGCCCCAGAGATGAAGTGTTTAGCCGTAGTATGGACCATCAAACATTTTCATTATTATCTGGGCGCCAAACATTTCATCTTAATTACAGTCCACACCACCCTTAAATAATTATATATCTCAGAACCAAAAGGGAAAAGAGCATATTAGATTTTAAGACTACAACCTTATAATTATTTCATTGTATATAGGGCTGGTAGAAAACATTCTAACATAGATGCGTTATCACGAATGTATTTATAAAATTAAAAGAAAAGAAATATAAGAATCAGAAGCATTAAAAAAAAAAAAAAAAATTTTTAATAAATTATATTAACTACAAAAGAAAAGAATACTTAATAAAGAAAAAGATTGTCTAAAAACCTTGAAACGAAATCTGACGTTAAAAATAATCTGGTCCAGATAGTCAGTGTCCTAGCGAATCAATATAAAGCCACTCCATTATCAACTGTTAAAAACATATATTTTGGAGTATACTTTGCTTCATACGTTAATGTTTCAAGAAAGACGAAGTATCCAAGCTTAAAGTAAATTTTTCAAAGTCGAGAAGGGGTTTATCTACAAGAAAGACAAATACAAGGTTAATCATTTATTAAGGGTGATCCAAAAATATGAGGTTGAACCGATTTTGTTCTTAGTATATACTCACCCATTAGGTGGACACTTTGAAATTGACATAATGTTTAATAAAATTTAGAAAAAATATTACTAGCCCCAAATGTACACTGATATTCGTAGGTTTGTTTGAACCTGCGACACTTGCCAAAAAAGAGAAAAAAATTTAGTAAGACCACCATTGCATCCAATACCTGCGGAGGCCTCATTCTACAAAATCAGAATAGATATTATAGGAAAATTGCCAATAACTTCTAAAGGAAATAGGTATATAGTAGTCGCTATGGACTACATAACAAAATGGCCTGAAGCCAGAGTGATAAAGAATGCCAATGCTCAAGAAGTGGCAGACTTCATATATGAAGATATAGTCTGTTGCTATGGATGTCCACAATATTTATTATCCGATAGAGAGACATATTTTCATAATAATTTAATGGATAAATTTCTAAAGAAATTCACTATTAATCACTATTATTCGACACCCTATCATCCACAAACAAATGGATTAGTAGAGCGTTTTAATAAAACACTTTGTAAATCTATATTAAAATTAATAACTAATGTAAGGGAATGGGACTCATTAATACTATCAGTACTCTTCACATATCATACTGTGAAACAAAATATAATGAAAATAACTCCATTCTTCTTGGTATACGGAAGAGAAGCCTGATTTCCTATTCATCTTAGTGAAAATGAAGAATTATTAAAGGAAACATTTATACACTGACTTTTTGAATTAATCGAAGTACTACCTGAAGTAAGAAATGATGCTGTGAAACGAGTCGAAAAAGCACAAGAAAATGCAAAGAGACTATATAATCGTAATTTACTGTCTATACAGGAATTAAAGAAAGGAGAGTTAGTATTAGTATACAAAGCTTCTTAACAAAATTCAAAAAGCCATAAGCTGTATCCGAAATGGAAAGGGTTTTTTGTCATCTATAAAGTGCTTCAAAAAGGCATGTATAAGCTACATATCATTGAGGTGAAGATAATAAAGACACCTATAAATAGAAAATTAATAAAACAATACAATTTCAGATAAGGAAATATATAAAGGGAATAAAGAACGAAAAAGGATGTGAATTAGTTAAAATTACTATTTTATTATAACAATGCGTTATAAAAAAAAAAAAAATATATATATATATATATATAATAATAAAATAAAATTTTCTGAATACACTAAACTCTGGTAAAGGTTCTCTGCCTGTAAGTCGCATTCGTTGTGCAAAAACTTTGATAAAGGTTCTCTGTCTGTAAGTCGCATTTATTGTGCAAAAACTCTGGTAAAGGTTTTCTGTTTGTAAGTCACATTCGTTGTGCAAAAATAGAAACCTAATTAGTGTAATTCAAAAACTGAAGATGTTGAAGTGCAATGTCAAAAAAAAAAAAAAACTGACCAAAGTAAGAATGAATAAAAGGTTTGATCATTGATAACGAATCTCAGATATGATTACGTAAATCGAATAGTGCTAGTGCACTTGAAAAAATTTCTCAAACTGAGATAAAGTTCATAAAAAATTACCTATAAAAAATATCAAACAACCTTATATTTAAGCATTGAATATAATAGTCAAAAGGGATTTTAAACTACTGATCCAATTTTAAGATATGATTCTGGAAGAATTACATAAAACAGAGGAGTAGTATATAAAGGATATAGCTTTAATTTTTTTTTTTTTACAACATTAACATCTGCTTTAACAAAAAATTATATATATATCAGCTTTTTACGTTGCTAAACAAAGCAATATTATATTACTTACCAATACTATTATCTATACTAATTTAGTTGTATTACTAATTTCTATATAATAATACAAGTACACATATAATGTCAAGAATTTCAAAAATGACTGAGGGCTTAAGAATCAAAAGACCTTACTTCTCTTAAAAAAAATGTAATACTTCTACATATTAAACATAACAATTTACAAACAGAAGAAAAGAAAATTTTGGAATACGTTATTGAATAAAAAATTACTCAAATTAAGAACCAAGTCAGAAAAAAGTATTTGGGCTGTCACGATATCTAAGTTCCTGCTCAGTCTATACCGATACAAGCAGCTATTCTCGTTGAAAGCAAAATTTATAATTTCGCATTATAATACAAGAGTTAATATATCAAATCTATTAGTTTTCAATTCAGGCTCCATCCACTATAGCTATTTGAATTTCTACTACTACTGTTACAAGTCTTCTATATCAGTCTACATGCCATTCTGCATCGATACTACTTAATATTCTCAATATAAAAGAAAATGTACATTAGTTCTGTTTTAATTTTATACGCGTTTATAAAAAATTCCAAAGTAAAAAGCCTCAAGAATTGCAAAAAAATGAGCAATGATATTATAGCAAAGTATCAGATAAGGCTTTTGAATCAGAAGATATTATTTTCTTCAGAAAACGTACTAATTCCACTCATTAAGCAAGATGAATCAATAAAAAAAAAAAAAAAAACAAAAGAAAGAAAAATTTGAGAACATGTTATTAGATGGAATTGCTCAAATTGTGGATTTACCATCCAATCCTAAAGAATATTCTCAAGAACAATCTTTTCAATCTGATCTTGATAATGATATAGCAGCTGATAATCTACTAAGAACTGTAACTATTCGTAACTTCAATTCTCAAGTAAAGAAAATAGTTCAGCATGTCATCAGTACTATGAAAGTTTGTCTGGTGCTAATCATATGGCCTATTTGAAGTTTTAAAAGCAATGGTGCTCTATGTTAGGCAATTGAGCCTCTGAACCCAAGATTTTTGGTTTGGAAAATAAAAATAATGAAATCGTAAATAACATAAGATTTCATTATATCAACAAGCTCTGACCTCAAGTAAAGGCTATCTATTCAAATCATCAGGGGAATGAAAAAAATAAAATATAATCAGTTATAATTGAGATGTAGAAAATTTTAATTTGAGAAATTAAGGCTATAACAATTATCATTATGAGTATGATGGATATTGTAATTATAACCTATATATATTATTATTTAAGTTATACTTAAGATATTATACTACTAACTAATTTTATTATGAGTAACTATTTATCTTTTAAAAAAAAAAAAAAAAAAGAAAGATAAGAGAATTTATTTATTTATTTATTTATATATAAATTAAAGGAAATACAATTAAACTAAATGAAATTTTCGACATCTAATAATTTTATCAGAGCTTCATAATGAGCCCTTGCCTCTGTTTGACTATGATTATATTCTTTTCTTTCGAACCAAAAAACCTCTGATCTATTACTTTCTTCTATTTCTTCAATATTTAGTTGGACTTCATCTTCTATATCCTCCATACTACTAAATTCTTCATCTTGTTCTTGTTTTTATTCTCTATAAGCAACTTCATTTAAGTATTCAAGATTATCCTTATCTTTATTTGTTTCTGTATTAAATCTAATTGATATTTCTTCTATATCCATTAAATTTTCATCCCACCCAATCGTTCACATACTATCTTCATTGATAATACTATTTCTTTCTTCTTCTTCATCTTGATTTTCTTTAGTAACATCAATTTTTTGTTTTTCCCAATCTTGATTGTTGTCCAAAGCTTCTTCCTAACTAGGTTCACTTTCTTTATATATTTTATATTTCTCTCGAAGTTTTCTGTTTTCTTCTTCTATATCATTAATCCACCAATCTCTTCTAAATTCTTAAATCAGTATTTTAATTAAATTAATTATAAGTTAGAATTTTTACTTTTACAATTGTAGTTTCTTCCTTAATTCTTCTTGTTCTTCTTTTACTGTTACTATTTCTTTCTTCAGTTTTTATATTTCTTCTAACTTTACTTGTAATTCTTAGTTTTCTTTAGTTAATTTTATAGATGTTCTATAGAATAGGTGGGCAAACTTCGCCAACTCCGCAACTCCAATATTAAAAATTAATGATTACTAATCATTAGCGAAGCTTATTTCTTATATTGCCCACCTATTCTATAGAACATCCAATTTTATTTTTAATTTATTACTTGAACTTTCTAGTCTTCTATTTATTAAATTCTATTTTTCTCGTTCTTTTTAAAGTTTTTCTTCTGCTTTCTTTGCTTCTTAATCTTTCTCTATATTTATCTTATCACTCTCATTTCTCACCTTATTTAAACTACTTTATAAAAATTTTGCTCATTGCCATCTAAAAAAGTTCTCATCTAAGTTCTTCTCTATCTCCTCTCTATTTTTCATCTTATTTGATAACTCCTCATATTTTTGCTTCCACTTTTTCTCTTTCTTACCTAAAACTGGTTCTTTTGCCTCCCTCTACTCTCGTAATAACTTATCCATTGCCTCTCTGTGCTCCAACTATACCTCTTAACATCTCAATCACCATAACTTCTTACTATTTTTAAAATTTTTAACCTTCTGCTCCAAATCTTCATTTTTTTCTTCTATATACTTCATCCACACCTTTTTCCTATATTATTACAAATCATTGTTATTATTATTATTATTAAAAATTTTTTTTACCAAATTTTTGTTACCAATCTTCTCCTGATTTTTCTCTATATATACAAGTTATTTTTTTTTCTAATTCGGCTGTTCTGCCTTTGTTTATTTGGGATCAAGTTATTCAAAATTACAAGTAATTTATCTTTAACTACAGTAGATCCAACCAAACGAAAAACTCACCTACATAATTTTATACATCAGGTGCGACCTGCCTTAGTAGCTCTTGGCCTCCCTCAGGGTCCTTAACTCACTAAGGACTTTTTTCCTGTTGTTTATCGGCTGGCGGCTACCCGCTTATTAAGAAGCAAAATCAGAAAAAAAAAACTAACTAACTAAAAAAAAAACACAGAGGTATAGGGGACTACGATAAAAGAATACAAAAAACAAAAGAAAAGGGTAAAGGAATATCGAAAAAAAAAAAATAATATGTCTTTCATATATAAGATTGGAATATTATTATAATTTCGCATAAGTTTGTATAAGTTCTAAAGTTAAAATTATATGTGATTTTTGTTATGTAAATAATGTTGGCCAAAACTTTCATAGAGCTGGCTTATAAAGTCTAGCAATAATCATCACTATCATTATTTAATGTAAAAGTTACATATGTATATATGTATTGTTATGAGGCGAATCGTATATTTATTTATTATAAGCACAAAAATATAGTCTTTATACAAAATAAGGCATTTTCTAGAGGCGTGATGTTGGTGATTTGCCAATAGTTTATTTTATTAATGAGTTTGATCAGGTGATTTATTAAATATATTAGAAAAAAGCTATTAGAATCCTAAAGGATATATCTTCAAGAAAGATGAAATGCTAGAGTTTTTATAGTTTTAGCAAATGTTAAAGAATTCAAAGGCTTAGAGATGACCCACATGTTACATCTTTAACAAATTTAAAAGAACTACATCTAAGCTAAGAGCTTATAATAAATATTACAACATTATTATAATAAAGAAGGCTTTGCTTCGCTTCTATAATCATTCACTTTACAGCCACTTTAACTATATATTACTCTCAATATTCAATCTTCTTTTCTTTCTTCATATGCATCTCTTGATCTTTGTTTATTTTTTTCAGAATTCTTCTTCGGATTTCACATTGATTATCATTTCTATTATTTGGTAGATAAGCCTTATGTACTGGTTAATCTAGAATTCCAATGGTAAATCCACTATAGTCACGATTTTACTGCGCTAATTTCATAGATTTACTTTTTAGCCTGTGACATTTGCCCAACCTTATTTTATGCATACTAGGCATAATTATCTGGAATCATAAAAATAATTAAAATAAATAAAATAAATAAATAAAACAAATAACAAAAAAAAAATAAATAAATAAATTATTCTCAAACAAATTTTGTAAAAGTTTACTACAGGCCAGTGTATAATTGTAACCTCTAGGAGGCAGAGTTTACTGTCCACCAGCTGGTATCGAACCTACAACTGCTGGCAACAGTCATACGCCTTTACCATTTTACTATAGTAGGTATAATTATAAAATTTGTTTGTTGTACAGTTTATACAGATTAATTTCTAAATTTTATTGTCCAATAAAATTAAGATTTTTTACATGTTATAAATTAAAATTCAAGGGGTAAGTTTTCTAATCTAAAATTTCTCAGAAACTTTGAAATAAAATTTTAATGATGGTTCATCATTACAAACATTTAAACAAAAAGTCTCGTAGGTCTAAGGAAGAGATTAAAGAAGAGAGATAATAATAATAATAAATAATAATAATAATAATTAATAATATTACTAATAATTTGTATATACAGTTAAATAAAATAACTTGTTTTCTCACAACTCTCCCTGATGATCCTCTGGTCAACAACAACAAAAATCGAACTACAGCAAAATGTATAGAAAAGCGACGAAGTGGATACTAAAACTTGGTCCTATAAATAGGAGCAGCTTGTTGTCGACAAAGTCTAAGCATCTAGACATAAAATACTGAGAAACGGGTGTCAAAAGAATACAGACAGTTTTCTTTGGGGTCAAGTTTTCTTTCTGACAGACTCTCTAAAGTATTCGGCATCCAAATCAGAAGGTTTATTCTGAGAACAAGTCTGTAAAAGTAGCTAACGTGCACTTCTAAGTGATAGAAATGAAAAAGCTGGACTATACAACTGTAACTCTTACAAGAAGAACCTCATATACTCTCATTGGCCCACCACTTTTTTTCGAGGAAATTTTTGTAAAAAGTAAGCATTTTAGCTTACCTTCTCCAAATAATTGACATCACATATACCAAACAAGTCGGCATTGTTTACCTCCCAAATCGGAACGTGACAACAAACATGTGTATATACATACCTCGAGTGCAATGAATATCTGTACAAATGATGCTCTGAGACTCTGTTCTGACCTCTCTACCTTAAGCCGGTCGATGAAGTTTTTCTTATCAGGTTTTTACTTTCGCATACTAGTTTAGAGAAAAATAGAAGTAGAGACTAATTTGTTTAGTCAGTATGTAATTTTTC
>CAJVPZ010001390.1:0-14632 GCA_910592135.1 Racocetra fulgida | reverse complement strand
TTCTTATACTGATTTTTGAGAGGTAAGCGATTTTTGACAAATCGGACGTTTGTTTTGAATTTTCTTGATCGTGTTACGTTTTGCCTGATCTTGAAATCTGATTTGTAGTGGTACAGTAAAGTTCATTTATGTTAAGGTTAGGGTCAGAGTTTGTGAATTAGAGAGGCTCGACGAAACATTTTATTAGAGAATTTCTTATACTAATTTTTGAGAGATAAGCAATTTTTGACAAATCGAACGTTTGTTTTCTTGAAATCTGATTTGTAGTGGTACAGCGAAGTTCATTTATGTTAAGGTTAGGGTTAGAGTTTGTGAATCAGAGAGGCTAGACGAAACATTTTATTAGAGCATTTAGAACATTTCTTATGCTGATTTTTTGAGAGGTAAGCGATTTTTGACAAAACAGATGTTTGTTTTGAATTTTCTTGATCATATTATATTTCACTTGATCTTGAAATCTGATTCGTAGTGGTACAGCAAGTTAAGGTTAGGATCAGAGTTTGTGAATCAGATAGGCTCAATAAAACTTTTTATTAAAGCATTTCTTATGCTGATTTTTAAGAGATAAGCGATTTTTAACAAATCAGATGTTTGTTTTGAATTTTCTTAATCGTGTTATATTTCGCTTGATCTTGAAATCTGACTTGTAGTGGTACAACAAAAATTCTTTAAAGTTCGTTTATTTTTGGGTTAAGAATCAGAGAGGATCGATGAAACTTTTTATTAAAGCATTTCTTATTTTGATTTTTGAGAGGTAAACGATTTTTGATAAATCAGACGTTTGTTTTGAATTTCTTGAAATCTGATTTGTAGCTAGTATAGCAAAAATTCTTTAAAGTTTGTTTATGTTAGAGTTAAGAATCAAAGAGGCTTGATGAAACTTTTTATTAGAGCATTTTTTATGCTGATTTTTGAGAGGTAAGCAATTTTGACAAGTCGGATGTTTGTTTTGAATTTTCTTGATTGTGTTATGCATTAAAGGTGATTTCTTATGCTAATTTTGAGGGGTAAGCGACTTTTGACAAAATGGCCATTTTTTTGATCATATTATGTTTTGCCTGACCTTGAAATCTAATTCGTAATTAGAAAATCAGTGTTTCATACATTGAAGAATTGCTCTAGTGTGTATTGGCGATGTATTTTATGTTTGTTTTTTTTTTGGTGTTGCTTGTTATTTCATTTCTTATATTAATGTTCTTTCGGCATTTTATTTAGTCTTGGCGTAGGATTTCTTGATATGGGAACAGAGTAAATAGTGATAGATTTTTTGTAACGAATAATGGTTAAGTAAATAAGCTAGAAAATATTATAGAAATAATGATTAGAGTTAGTAATATTTTGGTATAGTGAGTTTATAGTTAGATAGAGTTTGATGTTTATTATGTAAATAAATTAATAAATTAAATATTTTGTAATAAAATAAAATAAAATAAAATTGTTTTGCAATATAATTGGTTAATATATATAAGTAAATTGTGTAATATTTGTATATTTATTATTATTATTTTAATAATGTTATAATGTCTTTATAATAATTTTTTAATAATAAATACATGATTTTATAAGCATAATATCTATATGATTATAATATAAAAACAATATAAAACTATACTTTTACAACACATTGTACAATGCTATTTAACAATGCTAACAATTATATATAAATAATATAAAAATAATATAATAATCGTATTGTTAAATTTTTTAAGGTTTCAGCAAAGTTCTTTTCTAACATCTTCTTTATACAAAGACCTTTCCACTAGTAAAATTTAAAAGATTCACCATGTTGAATAGTATGATTCGAATGTTATTCAAACTGTTATTCAAATTGCCATACAACACTATCACATGATTTCATGAACAGTCATGTTCGTGAAGTCATGAGATATTGTTGAATAGCAGTTTGAATAGCATTTGAATCAAGTCATTTAATATAGTTACTTTACTGAAACTTAAAAAAATTATATATATTTTTATAATAAAATAATAATATTTTTAAAATATAATAAATATGTTTTTATAAAAAAAAATATTTTTATAATATATTTATAATATATTAATAATATAATAAAAATTTTTAAAAATAAAATAAAGATTTAAAAATGTTTTAAAAATATTATAAAATTATTATAAAAATGTTATTATTATATTTTAAAAATATTTTAAAATAAAATTTTTAAAAATATTTTTAAAATATTATTTTAATATAATTAAAAATATTATAAAAACATTATAATTATATTTTAAAAATAGTTTAAAATAAATTTTTTAAAAATATTTTTAAAATATAATATTATTATTAAAAATATTATAAAAACATTATTATTATATTATATATATATATAAAAATAAGCTTTTTAAAAATATTTTTAAAATATTATTTAAATATTATTAAAAATATTATAAAAACATTATTATTATATTTTAAATATATATTAAAATAAGCTTTTTAAAAATATTTTTAAATTATTGTTTAAATATTATTAAAAATATTATAAAAACATTATTATTATATTTTAAATATATTTTAAAATAAACTTTTTAAAAATGTTTTTAAAATATTATTTTATTGTTATTAAAAATATAATAAAGATATTATTATTATATTTTAAATATATTTTAAAATAAGTTTTTTTTTTTTCTAATTCAGCTATTTTGCCCTTGTTTATTTGGGATTAAGTTATTCAAAAGTACAAGTAATTTATTTCTAACTAAAATAGATCTAACCAAACGAAGAACTCACTCACGTGATTTTATACATCAGGTGTGATCTGCCTCAGTAACTCTTGGCCTGCCTTAGGATCCTTAACTTACTAAGAACTTTTTCCTGTTGTTTATCAGCTGGCAGCTACCCGCTCATCAAGAAGCAAAATCAGAAAATAAAATGAAGAAATTAAAAAAAAACACAGAGGTATAGAGAACTATAGTAAAAGAATACAAAATACAAAGAAAAAAGGGGTAAAAGAATATTGAAAAAAACAAAAACAAAACAGAAAATTTTGCTAATCTTAATACCTGTGGGTAGCTTAGAAAAATTACATACTAACTAGATAAATTAGTCTCTACTTCTATTTTTCTCTAAACTAGTATTCGAAAGTAAAAACCCAATAGGAAAAACTTCATTGACTGACTTAAGGTAGAGAGGTCAAAACAGAGTCTTGAAGCATTGTTTGTACAGATATCTATTGCATTCAAGGCATGTATAACATGTGTTTGTTGTCATGTTCTGATTTGGGAGATAAACAATACTGACTTGTTTGGTACATATGATGTCGATCATTTGAAGGGGGTAAGCTAAAATAGCTACTTTTTATAAAAATTTCCTCAAAAAAAAGGTGGGCTAATAAGAGTATATGAGGTTCTTCTTGTAAGTTTTACCATTATATAGTCCAGCTTCTTCATTTCTACTAATTAAAAGTGCACTTTTGGCTACTTCTACAGACTTGTTCTCAGAATAAACCTTCTGGTTTGGATACTGAATATTTTGAAAGTTCACTAGAAAGAAAACTTAACCCCAAAGAAAACCATCCGTTTTTTTGATGCCCGCTCCTCAGTATTTCACACCTAGACAGCTTAGACTTCATTAACAACAAGCTGCTTCTACTTATAGAACCAAGTTTTAGTATTTACTTCATTGCTTTTCTATATATTTTGCTGTAGTTCGGTTTTTGTTGTTGTTGACCAGAGAATTGTTGGAAAGAGTTGGGTCTTAATATATATTTGTTTAAAATAAGCTTTTTAAAAATGGTTTAAAATATCATTTTAATATTATTAATAATTAATATATAAAGAGTGTAGCGACTTAAAGTAGTAGTTAAGTTGTTACCCCCAAGTGGCAGGTTTAGAGTTCGAATCCCACCGGAGATATTTTTAGAAAAATAGATCTGTGTTTTGGTAACAATTATTCAACGATCGGTTGGGTATATAACCTGTAATCTTGGTACTACCATCTCGAAATAGAAGCTCTTAGGTGATTCAAATCTAAGGAACTGGAATAAATGAAACCCATTTGGAAAGACTTGAATAAAGAGGTAGTAAAGATCTTTGACGATATTGCGGAAAAGTCAGAAATTGGAGACCAAAGAACTAGACGAAAACCCTGAAGCAAGAAGGGTTCACCAATCTGGCCGCCAGAGTCATATCAGAGGGAAAGGTTCTATACTATGAAATTAGAAACCAAGAAAAGTAAACCAGAAGGCACTTAAAGCTTAAGTACAATGACCTGTCCAGGCTAATTGGTTTGGTAATTGGAGAGGGATCAGTATAAAGACCGGCTTGATGTGAGTATCAGGATTGGAAAGAACCTTGCAAAAGTACCGGATACTAGAATTGTGCGGTTTAATAGTTCGTCCTGACTGCTAATAGTAGTTTCGACTGCTGTAGAAGGTATTTGTAGCCTAATCTGGAAGTGTGTAGGATATAAAAAGATTAGGGTGTATATACTACACCCTTTCTAGGGCAACTTGGTAGTATGAGAACCCTACTGGATTATCTATAGAATTAGAATACAAGTAATATAGCAGATGTAGATCTGGATGGTCTTTAATAAGAAGCAACACAAGGTTATGGATTGGTGTGATTGTGGTGGTGGTGCAGGACCAAGGACGTCAAAGAATTTAAATAGATAATTTCTTAGTTAGGTTATAGGTATGGCATATAATGTAGAACCTTCGGGCGGACTATTTAAATTAGGTGACCAAAAGTTGCACATGTAGCTATATGTACTCTCGTTAACCAAAAATATACTACTAAAATACCTAATAAAAATTAACCCTTCTGTGATATTATGAAGGTATAAAAAAAATAATAATAAAAATAATTAGTATATATGACTTATTATATTATTTTGATTTTAAAGCATATTTTCAAAAATGTATAGTGCAGAAAGTCTTAACTTTAATTTTATATATGCAGTATAATCTAAATTAGCCAATCAGATTGCTAAAATAAATAATACAAACTAAATTAAAAAATTAAAAAATTTTATTTTTTTAAAGCTAAATTTTGATTAGCCAAAAAAAAATTTATAATAAAGATCCAAGTTTTTGATTGATTCAAATTAAAATTATATACATTTCAATTTTTATTTTTTAATATTAAAATAATCTAAATTTAAAAGCTATTAATTCTTTATAGAGATTATATTTTTAAAACCTAACCAGTAATTTTATAGAGCTTGTCTTGAAAAACAAAATTACTAGTTTAGTTTTTTAAATTTTTAAGTTTTTAAGAAGTTAATAGATTTTAAAGTTCATCTATTATATTGGTAAATTAAGACTTTTTGTATAAATTAAAAGATGATTATAATTATTTTAAAAGGCAATGAATATTCCAAATATTTATAAAACTATAATTATAATACTTTCTAGTTGTAATAAATATTATGTTTATTGAGTTTATTCAAAATAAACAAAATTGCTTATCGTTATTATTTTGTTAGTCTATATATTTTCTTTTGTATCTTTTGTTAAAGTTATATGAATTATTGGTGCTTAATATATTTCTATGTAATGTTCAAAACTTTTTTGGATGGCAATTTTAAACTCCCCTAGCAACACCACCCTAAAAAATTTTGCTACTATTTCATCAGCCAATCAGAATTCAAGATCCAGTATAACATGAAAAAATGCAAAAAAATCAAAACAAACCAAAAAATTATTTATAACTCAATATTTTACCTATAAAATTGCTTTCTGTGTATTAACAAAAAGTTTTTCTTGCAAAATTTTGATATTAAGAAAGCTTTCTTTAACCTAACTTAATAGCAAAACCTAATCTTAATTTAACTGCGAAATTTTTTTTAGTGAAATTTTTTAAGTTGGTGATACTAGGGTCTTACGATTTTACCCCAGTCACTAACAGCCAAGGATCTTCAACATTTTGGCCCACCTTACATAATTGTTTACTAATTTCTGTCTGGAATTAACTTGGTAATTTTTTTTTTACAAAAATAAAAAAAATTTAAAAAAATAGACCCACATTATAGTAAAATTGACCCAGGAACAATTTTCACTTAATAGGCGGCTGTGATTAGGGTTGTGTAACATAAATTACAATTTTACATTACATGTAATTTTATATAACAAATTTCATGTAATTTTCATGCGTCATATATAAAGTACCAGGCACTCTTTGAATTTGTGCCAGGTTTGTGGCACAGATGTTCTGAATTACGAATTAGATTTCAAGATTAGGTGTAACATAACACAATCCAGAAGATTCAAAACAAACGTTCATTTTGTCAGAAATCGCTCATTTCTTAAACATCTGCATAGGAAACCACCTTTAGTGCTTTAATAAAAAGTTTTCGCTAGACAATTTTACTATACAAACACCCTTCCTAACTCTAACTCAAACCTTAACCCTAACATAAACGAACTTTGAAGAATTTTTGCTGCGCCATAAACCTGGCACACATTCAAGAAAAGCAAGTACCAGATTTACAAAATGTTTGGCCAGCATTATTGCATCATTACCAGATTTATAAAATGTTTGGTCAGCATTATTGCATCATTTGATTTGGTATACAAAAAATGCATACAAGGTTGATGGCGAAGCTTTCCTGTACTACGAATCAAGTTTCAAAATTAGGTGTAATACAACACGATCAGGAAGATTCATTCGCTTTGCCAAAAATTGCACATATCTAAAAATCAGCATAAGAAACCACCTTTTGTACTCTAACAAAAAGTTTTTGTTAAGCAATTTTACCATATAAACTGCTCCTCTCTAGGTTCTAACCCTGACCCTAACCTTAACGAATTTTAAGAATTTTGTTTGCGCCGCCAACTTTGTACATATTTTCGGTATGCTTTGATTTGAATATATGATCCGAATTTTAATCCTAAATTGCTGAATATTTGATCTCAGAAACTTGATGTCATGTGTTCAAAATTACAATTACAAGAAAATTGATTTACAAAACTTATAGCAAAAATTACGATAATTTTACATCCCTAGCTGAGATATCATTAATGTTAATAAAATTCTGAATAATTCCAGCCTAATTTTTTGATCATCGCTTTTAGCCAATTAAAATTGAGAATCTGCTGTGACATTAATAAATTGCAAATGGCTGCGCCACCAATCAACTAATTGAATTCAATTGTAATAAATTATTATATGCTATAACTTAAATTTATTGCATGTGTAAATTACCCAAAAAAAAATTACTATGTACGTACCAATAGTTATTTTCAGATGGAGGTAAAATTATAGTGTGCTTACCATTATCAAACCTTAGAATAATACAGTAATAAAGATTATGCATCATGCATGAAATTTGAAAAAGTGCTAATTTGCTTATAAATAGCTTGTCAGTGCGTTTATTCCTTTAAATTAAATTTATAGCTGCAACCGTAGCGAAACAGTTATAAATCACATTTGCAAAAAAATCATTTTAATGCCTAAAAAAGCAGGTTCAAAACAAAATTCACATACCTCTAAGAAGGGGAATACGTCTACAAATAAAAAAGAACTTATATCCTCGAATAAAACAAATTCATCTTCAATCAAAAATAACAGGACTCATAATAATCAGAATCAGATTAGCGAGAGTCACGATCTTAGTGAAGACCTTAATTATGATGACACTGAAATTTTTAATAAAGCACTTATAGGCAACAGTGCCGAAAACTCTCAAATGCGATACACTCGTTCTGGATCACTGAGCTCTCGTTCTCGTTCTCGATTACCGCGTTCTCTATCAAAAGACTCTTTGCCAAGACGTTCTCTTTCAAGACACTCTCCTGTATAGCGTTCTAGTTCACGACACTCACCTTTACGACGTTCTAGTTTACGACACTCTTCTTTGCGACGTTCTCGTTCTCGTTTTTGTCATTCTCATTCAAGACAACATTCTCATTCACGATATTCTTCTTTACGACATTCTCGTTCCCATTAACGACAATGTTCCCGTTCATGATATTCTCCTTTATAATGCTCTTGTTCCCATTCACGACAACATTCCCATTCACGATATTCTCCTTTACAACGCTCTCGTTCTCCAAGTTCTCATTCATGATTACAACCCTCCCGAATTCAGCCTAAAAGCCGCAAAACACTTTCATTTGAATCTGATTATGAAGCAGCAGCATATGTGGCCGAACGACCAAAACTTCTAAAAATCACGAATCAAATGGCTCAGTATGATGGCCTTAAAGTATCAGACAATGAAGAAAAAACTACGGTTCTTACTCAATATGTAAGCATCTTTTATTATAATAAATTGTTATAGCTGAAGCAGAAAATTAGAAATCTTTATTTAAATGTATAAACCTTAACAAAATTTATCTATACTCTTTTATTATAAACCAACCCTAAATTCCAATCTAACTGTTAAAAAAAAAAAAAAAAAAAAAAGCTAAAAAAAATACATCAACCATAACAATAACTACTACTATTGATTTTTTTCTTATATAATAACTTCAATTTTTAGGAATCAATGAAATTCCAAACCTTTTTAAAATGCATGTTTTTTAGAACGTGACATCTTACAAAGGCAATAATTCTTAAATGTATTAAATTGTGCTTCCCATCTAAAAAATTTTCGCATAAAGACATATCAGTCTTAAAAGGTGCTGCCAATGCGGCATATCGAATTTATAGAGATGCACTTCGAAGCGGCCTCAAAAAAATTGCTAAAAATTTCATTGATGATTTCAAGTAAGTAAAAAAAATGCATTTAGTATACTGTAATCTTTATAGTTAATTGAATTTCAATTTATAGAATCACACGTCCTTCCCAAATTGAACAAGCCGATGTTGAAGCTTATCTTCGGGAAGAGGTATGGCGATCGTTTCTCAATCATTTCTATGATGCGATCGATGAAGAGACGACGCTTACGACCGAATTTAAAAAGACATGGCAAATATTCATGTCGAAATGTTTCCTGAAAATGATTGAAGAAACTTTGGACGAAGAAAAAAGGCTTGTTAAAATCACAGATTTAGACCACCTCACTTTGAACTGTGATATCTACGATGCTGGAGGCATATTGAATCTTAATGATGCTGATTTTAAAGCACTTCTGAAGAACGAATTAGATATCAGAGGGAACAATAAATAAGAATCTGTCATCAAAATCGAATTCGTGTGAACTAACACTTTTTTTTACTAGCTTTGCATCTATATATTTCGTGACTATCATTTGAAAAATTCATTACCATAATTAGTATATTAACAAAATTGAGATGGACCATAAATAATAGAATAAGCAATTTTAATTTTAATAATTAGCGATAACATGTATTATCAATAAATATATAAGTCTAATCATTCTAGCTTTGTGTTGTAATTATCGCTTTTTCTGATTTACTTAGTTATTGATCAATTCGTGGTACTTATAAATACGCTTTTAATATCTTTCTGGTTCCCTAAAACCAAACAATTAACGATATATTTGCTTTAATCTTCAGTCCTAGAACTCACAAATTTGTACTAGTAAAAAAAGTTTAAAGGACAAATATATGAATAAATAAAATTTTAAAAAAGTACTCATGAAATGAGTATGACAGATTCAATAATTACCTATACTGTAATCTTAGGACTCACAGGACTCAAAAAAAAATAATCAAATCCAACTAAATTGAAGATAGCAATAAGCATTTTTAGAAAGAAGCATATAGTAAAATGTTAAGTTTTTAGTGATTTTAAATAGGAATCTAAAAATTATAAAATTTGCTTTGCAATAACAACTTTACAGAAACTTGAATATTTTAATATACAGCAACTGCATAGTGACTATATAATTACTATTAAATTTAATAGTAATTATATAGTTACTATGTAGTTTTATGTAGTTACTGCGCATTAAGATATTCTGGTTTCTGTATAGAAATAAAATATTTATGTTTGAATGGCTTGTTCTAAATGTTTATATTGAAAATATTTATCTGCTAAATTAATGTAAGCATATAAAATTAAATAGAAAATTTTCATAAATTTGAATAGTTTGCTGTATTTTAAATAATTAGGTTAATAAATATTTTTAATACTTTGGACTAATATGAATAAAATAATCAGAGTTTTAATAATTCCTAACTTTAATCAGTAAAATTTAAATATATAAATGAAAATTTACTATATTTATTTTTTAATCTAATTAAATTTGTCTTTTTTACATTAATTATATAATAGCAATGAATAGCTGCTAATTTTAAATAATACACGATGCTTATTTAAACTAGCTTCAATAGGTAAATAACAATAACCAATTTTTATAATTATTCAAACCATTTTTCTAAGCTAATTTTTGACAATTAACAAACTCGATACAGTATGATAAGGCAAAAACAACATAATACAAGACCATGTTAAGAAATTGAGAATATAATACATCCAATCATGTGTTTTAGCAAAATCAATATGAAAATTTTCCGAAATACATTGATTGATCATAATAATTTATGCAGGGAAGAGTTGTACAATAGTTATTTCATGCTTCACGCAGGTTATTAATTAACTATTACCTCATAAGGTGAATAATAGTTTGTAATTGATCAATACGTAAATAAATAAATAATTGAACCTTGACAATAATTGCAATAATAATTTAAAGTTCAATTATTTTGGTGTTGAGAACATTATTTAGCCATTGTACTAGTCTTGCTATGACTCGTATTCGTACTTTAAAAAATAAAATTGTTATTCATTCAGGCAGAGTAAGACAATCTCGCCTGAATACTTAAAGTACTAAACGGCATTATTGTAAACAAGCTAATCTTGCAAATAACCCTCAAGACACCTCATCTAATAACAATTTTATGGATGATGAAGTCGTTTCAATTAATAATGATGATTTTGAAGACAATAATGATAACACCGACTTTGAAAATAGTAATGAAAATGATGACGCGAAAGACTTGTCAACTAATAGCGATAACCTTGAAAATAGTAGCATATACGACGATCTTGAAGACGATTTAATCAATAGTGATGACTTTGGAAACAGTAACGACGACTTTGAAAACCTTTTAATCGGCAATGTTGATTTTAAAAACGATTTTGAAGAAAGCAGCGATGATCTTGGGAATAGTAATAACGATGATTTAATTAATGACAATAATATGTATGCTCAAAAATTAGCAAATGGGCCTGCGTCCTTTGAACCATTTGACGGTGAATATGGTCCATATTTCGCTAATTTTACTGAACAAATGCTTTTCTTATGGGTTATTAAACATATGATATGTAAGTTTATTACAAGTAGGGTTGTAGTATCATACCTCGGTGCACTCCAATTTAAGCCCAAACCAGACTAGAGTATGTTATTAAATATGTAAAATAGAATACTCAAACCAGTTTGCTAAACTGGAAGCCAAACTGGAATATTATATTAGAATGTAGATTTCGAGCTGGTTTGGGTTGTAACTAGTTTTAATTTCGTATAACTTTTATTCTCTAAAAGCCGAATGGTAACTCCTAAATCGCCGAAATTTTGATATTCATTATTTTTTTTCTGTTTTTTTTTTATATCTTTTTAAGCTACAAAGGCATACGAGGATTTGGTAGTGATTATCAAACATCCGCGGTTTCATTCTCACCATATACCTGAGAATATAAGGCGTCTTAGATCTTAACGAACTAGAATGCCCCTGTTGAATATAAAAAGTCATCTTATCCCTATTGATGATCGAAAGACACCTTCTATATCAAAACAAGTAAAACCTGTTTATATGATTTCAATAAAAGAACATCTTAAGCATGTGTTGAATAATCCACAGTTGATGACAAAGATGTACTTTGGCCGCGGTATTGAAAGTCAAGAAAAATTGGAATTATGGCACGGTGATATCTGGCAGAGATCTCCTTTGTATAGAGATGCAACTATTATTATAAATAATAGTGAGTTATTTTCTATGATTATTCTAAATATTGAATCTATCTACTATGATATTTAAAATTTTTGAGGCAAAAGAATGTCAACCGATATCTTCTAACAATTGCGTCAGGAGATTAAAAAAAAAAATGTGGCATTTCTTGGGTTTAAGGATAGAATTTTTTGTAAAAAAATGTATAATTGAGTTTTCATAGATTCGATAGACTTAACCAATTACGATTTTTAGCATCGTATCGTCGCGAAATAACGCCCGGGCGTTATTTCACGACGATATGGTAAAGATACTGGTGAAATTAAAATAGAGTGGTAAAATAACTTCACCGCCATTGAAATTGAATTAGTGGAATTTTGTAAATTTACTTCTATCAGCATCTCTAATTCTTACTATAAACCGTGACAATAATTTATTTTTTTTTTAATATCCTATTTTTTATTTATTTTAGGTGAATATGCTGTTGGACAATTTGTAGAATTTATCTACACCAATAATAAGAATCAACATGAAAGATGATTCGGAAGAATTGAAGCCATTATCTCATTCTTGCCGCCATCAGACTTTGACCATCAAAATAAGCAAATGCAGAACGCTTTAAAAATGTCAAGACTTTTAAGGCATGACGAGTTAGGAATTTATTGCAGTCAGGACAGAAGTCGATGAGGGCATAGGGAACTCTGGATGGTAGAAGAAGATTATCAAACTATTCCTCTTAGTCATATATTAAGACCTATTTCAATATGGCTTGAAGATGTTTCCCGGTCTGAATCTTATGATTTTCATGTATCTAAAATCCTATATCAAGACTCTATTATGAAGTGAGTACAAATTCGATCAGTAAAGTTTCACCATCACCATTCTTCTGAATACATCATTACACCAAATACACCGCCTTTGCGTAATATGAAAACATTCAAATTTATGATTGACATCTATAATGATGATTTCGGTACTTATCGCAATGTCTACCACTCACTAGGAGGCATCTATATACAAATAGACAACATGCCTTTGGAATTAAGGCAACAATTAAAAAATCATTTTATTGTCGGCTTTGTACCATTTGGTGGCCATTTTGATGATGCAATGCGTCCTCTACTTCAGGAACTCCATCAATTAGAAAAAGGCGTTGTGATGAGCATGAATAGTGAATCAGTTTGGGTTATCGCTTCAATCAGGCTAGTAACAGCCGACTTACCTCAGGTAGAGATAGGTTTAATTTAATTAAACTAACCAAAATTATGGTTTAAGGACCTAAGCAAGGTTTAATTATTTAAAATGTAGTTATAGCTATGTAGTTAATAAATTACAGTGTAAGTAGGGATGCTAGTGGCTTGATCTGACTTGTATATTAGTCAATTAATTTTGCACTAAATAAAAACTGTAAAAACCATATTAATTCGTTATAGTCTTCCACATTCATTATAGTTCATTGTAAAGTCATCACATACATGTTTTCTATCGAGTTAATCTAATTCTAATATCGATATTTCAAAGCCATGCCTTAAATTAATCAACTCGAACTGTGCTTATTTTTATCCTAGGGTAACGCACTTAGCGATGTTAAAAAACAAAATGCACTTTATAGATGTCGAAACTGTCTTGTTCCGAAGGATCAATTGACTGACACCACTTTTAATAGAATACATTATGCACATTTTCATCATATTACCAAGGAATATTTTATTGAATTACAAACATTAATAAGCCAAAATGCGACTAAATTAGAAATTAATAATTTTACAAGATGTTATAGTCTCAGATCAAAGCAAGGCATTTTATCAACTTTATCTCGAGACTGTCATTTACAAACCCCACATGATGCTTACCACTCTGTTGCCAGCAAGATTCAAAGATTATTGGAGTGTACTCTTAATTTGTTAAATGATAATGGAAAAAATCAATTTTTAAGGCACTGGAGATATTTTGAAAAGCCTTCTACTTGGCATCGTTTGCCTAATCCCATTACTCACCTCAAAAGTTTCATGTTCTCAGACACATTACAATTAGCTATGCTGATACCATTTATTTTGAGACGGTTTTTAACTCCAGGCTGCATGACCTTAAACGATTTTACAACATTATGTGATCGCTTGTCATGTTCTAATGATCGAAGACGAAATACCAAACAAGTCATTAATAAAATCATATCGTGTTGGGTAATTGTAGCAGACGCCGCAACATATTGTTTTAAAACAAAGTTGACTTAAAGTGACCTGAACCATCTTCAAGATGTACTTATAGAAGAACATCGCATATTGATAGAAGTATATATATTTTTTTTTTACCGTCGTAGTAAAATACTAGCATTTTTATAATGATATCAATAAATATTGAGATGAATTTTAATTTCTTTTTATAATAGCGATTTCCCAACGATTTTAAAAATCTGCCAAACCTTCATATCAATTTTCATTTATTACAAAATTGCAAAAACTATGCAACATTAGTTAATACAAACTGTGCAATTAAAGAAATGGTACATAAACTTTCCAAACAAGCTGTTCTTAAAACTAATAGAAAAAATATCGAATTGGATTTAATATGCCGTGCAAACGTCTTACAAGCTATTCGATATTTAATGGATGGCGGAGCGGATAATAGATTTAATGAGAGTAATGTTGGAGACGGGTTGAGATGTATTATTACAGATCAACGTCTTCAACCACTTCTTGTAGGGTGGTATATAACTGATGATTTACATCCTGAAAACATATCTAATGAAAGTAGCTTCTCATTGATTATATTTATTTATTTTATTTATTCACCTTTAACAATTAATTTAATCCTTTTTTTA
>CAJVPZ010001389.1:0-14634 GCA_910592135.1 Racocetra fulgida | reverse complement strand
AGAATGTTAAAATAAAGAAAGTTTAATTAAATGTTTATCTTATAATATTAGTTAATTTAGAGAATTTTATTTAAATATAATTTATTATATCTTTTTTATCAAATATTAATATGACTTTAAGTTGGTAAAAAATATATATAACAATACTATTATATTTACAATTACTTGAAATTATACCTTTTTCAATTACTCTACATATAGCAAGTTGTGATAAAATTTGGTCTATTTGTGAATAGATACCAAAAAAAAAATAAATTCATTAGTTGAAATTTTAAATTATTAATTAAAATATATTCTTTTTATTAGGGCTGTGACAAATATTACATAATATTTTTTTACTATACCTCTATCCCCCTCCTCTCATATAAGAGAAATTTGATTGGCTCTTATAAATTTAATATTTAACATAAGATTTCAACAATCTGGTCTCCCTAAAAATATTATATAATATTTGTTATTACCCTTATTATTATTTTATTTATATAAATATATTTTTATCAAATATTTTATAAAAATAAATTTAATTTATATATTATAAATTTAAAATTTTCAAATTATATTTTTGTAAATCCAGATTATAATTTCAAAATTTTGAATTATAGTTTTAGGGTTTCGGATTATAGTTTCAGGGCTTCAGGTTTCAGAGTTTCGGTTTTTTTTTTAAAAAACTGAAACTAGTTTCGGATTAGTACCTTCCGAAACTAGTTTCGGGTAGGTTTCATTTTGAGTACTAACTTTAATATACACCTTACCTTAAGTATATAGAGCATAATGAAAGTACACAAATTCTGATTGGCCAAAATTAAAGATTAATACACGCTATTTTTAAGACTCGACTTATAACATTTCATAACATTCATAAAACGATTGATTTTTTAATCATCTTATCTTGCTCATGTGAAATTTGAAACATTTATTCAACAAGAAATTTGACTTTTATTAGTTACTTATGTTTAAAAACCAAAAAACTCATAGTTATAGTATCATACTATGTATTAATATTGTCAAATGGCTTCTAATAAAGGTTGTTGAAACATTTGATCTCACTTGATCTTCAACGTTTATATGAAAATTAAGCATCCAAAAATAATCTGACAAAATTTTAGGCATCTTTAATCTTGTGCAACAATACTCTTTAATATAAAATAACTAGCCAATTAAACAGCATAGGTCAAGTTTATTTAATTAGAAATTACTTATATAGATCTATTATAATTTTATAATATATTAAGCAAATTAATTTGCTATTGATAACTTTTTTTTTGCTAAAAAAAATCTTTAAGTAATGCTTTGTATCTATAGTTTATATCTTATTTCGTCATTACTAAAAAAACATCCAGTTACATCCGGTAGATGAAGAATCTAAATGAGAGAATAAGTTTCAAAGGTTTAACATTTATATTGTTATAATAATATGGTTTATTGAGTTTCTACCTGTCTATAATTTTAATACTATGGTATATACTATTAATTACCTTTTAATAATGAGATTATTTAAAGTTTATTCATTTATTATTAGGTAAACTCAAGTGATTTAAAACAAGCACAAATTTTATTTTAAGTCAAGAGCAAAATGAATATGTTGTTTAATAAGGGTTTTTAATGTGAATATAATACAGTCAGATCCCTCTAAATACAACCTTCCTAAATGTATACACTATAAAAAACCTTTTTAATCCATATCTTCTCTTGGGCCAAACTAATATAACACTTATAGATTTTTATCTCTCTAAATGCAATACCTCTTTAAATGTACGTTTAATTCAATTTTTGCATATAGTTCTACTATAATATATTTAAAGAGAATTTTTGGATATAATACTATGTAAAATTATAAAAATCTTTGAATTAAATTTTGAAGTTAGAATTAGATTTTAAAGTTTAAATTAGAGATTTGAGAAAGGTTTTTAAGCATGTTAAGCATTTTTACCTAGTGCATCAAGCAGTGATTATCTTAGTTACTTTTAAGAAACAACTAAAGTAGATTAAATTTTTTATATATATAATTATAAATAAAATTTTTATAAATTTTGTTATATAAATAAGTATTATTAAAAAAAACTTAAATATAAATTATATTTAAATTTTCAGATTTTCTTTTAACAAAACTCAAATATTATTAAATAAAAATATAGTATTTATATTAAATTATATATATAAATTTTAACTATATAAGTCTATATAAAAAATTTATATAATATTTATATACAGTAGCTTTGTAGAGATATATAAATTTTATAAAAATTGTATTTTTTGATATATTTAATTACAATTAAAACTAGTGTTGGTTTAAAAATAGATTGAAGCAAACATTATAAATAATCTTATCTTTTAGTATATTTTATTAAAATTATATAATAGATTTGAACTTGTATATTTTTTGTATATTATAAATTAAAATAAAAAATTTGATTGTTTAATTATTACTAAAAATTAAAAAAAATAAAAAATATAGTTAAAAATTGTTATTTTAATAGAATTGAAGGTAAAAAAAACAAATATAAAGTATTTATTTATTATCAAAAACCAGAAAAAATAAGAGACATTAGTAAAATATTTAATTTTTTTTTTAATTTTAAAAGGTGAGGCCTAGTAAAATATTTATAGTTAGATATTGTTATAATAAAGGAATTAAAGTTAAAAAAAACAAACATAAGATAGTTATTTATTATTAAAAATTAGCAAAAATAGTGTTTTTAATAGAATATATATAGTTAAACATTATTATAAAAATGAAATTGAAGTTAAAAAAGACAAATATAAAGCATTTCTTTATTATTAAAAATCTGCAAAGATGGGGTTACTAATGAAATATCTATAGTTAAATATTGTTATAAAAATAGAATTAAAATTGCAAAAAACAAATATAAGACTTTATTTTATTATTAAAAATCTGCTGAAATAAAAGATGCTAACAAAACATATATGGTTAAATATTGTTATAATAAATGAATTGGAGTTAAAAAAATAATTCATATTATCAAAAGTCTGCAAAGATAAGTCATATTAGAAGAATATATTAGGTTGAAAATTGTTATAAAAATAAAATTGGAGTTGAAAAAAACAAACATAATGCATTATTTATTATATATCAAAAATCTGCAAAAATAAAAAATGCTGATAGAATTAGAGTAATAAGTGATTTACAAAAGAATCAACTGGCGGAACCAGATGTAAGTTATTTTTATATTGCAATTATAAAATTATATACTGTATCTTCTTAATAAATGTATTTAAAAAAAAATAATAAATAAATGTATGAGTCGCACCCTTTGATGTGCTTATACATCGCATGTATATGCAAATTATAATTTGTCACCGTAAGATCAAATAAAAACAAAAATAAACTTGGGTGCTTAATTAAGATTAGAGTTAGGTGGAATTAAAGTCAATGTTAGGCTCACTTATAAGTTCAGTAAAATTGAACTAGAACTGGACTTATAGGTCCAGTAGTCCCAGTTTATAAGTCCAGTAGAGCGAACTTTTGGTTCAGAGCCCAACACTGGTTAAGATGTAGGAGTCTTAGAGTAAAATTTTGCAAGGAATTTTTTTGTTAGGAGATATAATGTTTTGAAATTTTCTGATCGTGTTACGTTACACGTAATCTTGAAAGTTGATTGGTCGGTCATTACGATGCGATGTATAAGCGCATCGCAGGATTGTGATGCCTAATTAAGCCCTTAATAATATATATTTGACCAGTTATTTTTAATGCAGAAGTTGAAAGCATATTGTATTTGCAATGAAAATCCAACATTTTCTAAGGTGCTTTGAAATATCAAAAGATGAAATTTCACGTAATTATATTCTTAGAACGCGCAGCAATGGGCTCCTTGCGACAAAATCTTCATTCTGTAGCACAAATGGAATGGAAAAATAAACCAACATTATTACATTGTATTGCTTCTAATCTTAAAACAATTCATTCTCAAGAACTTATTCATCGAGATTTGCATAGCGGTAATATTTTACAAGATAATTTCAATAACGCGTATATTGCAGATTTAGGACTTTCAATATCAACACGTATAGAATTAAAGGCAAAACAGATAAAACGTCGTGAATTTTACCATATTTAGCGCTGGAAACCTTAGAAGTGGTCAATATACAACAGCATCAGATATTTACTCATTCAGAATAATTGTGTGGGAAATTTTGTATGGAAAACCCATAACTTATAACCAAGAGTTTGTAACACAACTTCAAACAGAAATATGCTATAATGATTTAAGACCGGTTGTTATTGAGAACATTCCACAATGCTATGTAAACTTAATGAAAAAGTGTTGGGAAAGAAAACATTCTATCAGAATTAATTAAATCAAACAAAATATTCAAAGCATAAGGTAGATATGCCTATTTTGACGCAGGTAACGTTTTCGATAGATGTATCGATCAGAACTGGATGATTTTACTATCTTTCGATTCGTCTCATCGAGACGAATCGAATGGTGCCAAAATCATCTCACTAAATCATGAGATATCACTTATTAAAGGTTGTCTAAAAAATATGTTCCTAAGTTGATATAGTGCCTAATTTGACGCAGGTAAACGTTTGCAATAAATATCATGTGATGTATCGATCAGAATCGCAAGATTTTGGTACCATTCGACTCGTCTTATCGAGACGAACCGAATGGTACCAAAATCTTGCGATTCTGATCGATACATCGCATGATATTTACCTTGAGCTATTTTTGTTAAATCGAGTATCTCGAGAACTATCAACCAGAATCACATGATTTTGATCGATAGTTCTCAAGATATCGTCGTGCGTCAAAAATATATCTTGATATTTATAATAACGAGCTTATTGAAGGCACATATTTACAAACGTATCCTGATGATATTTATCAAAGCAAATTTATTCAATATACGTACCACATTACTTTGTCACTCATCTTTTAATAAATAGATTTACGGTATTTTATTGATTTTGAATATTAGTTACGTTGAATATTACAGAATGATATAAATACTGTATAATTTTGAACCAATATGATTATTTAATAAAGAGTCAAGTTTTTGAAACACAAACTGATCTTATCAAAATTGTTGAATAATTCGATCGAAAATTTCGAGTATCGGAATAAGCTTTCATTCACTGAGCTATTAACGTTAATTTGGTCAATCATCGAGCATCGGTCAAATTAAAATTTGACGTGTTTTGGTGATAGTGTAAATCTATTGATTTACCGTTCGCCACTGCATACAGTATCCCCAAAATAATACCCCCTTTGATTAAGTCTCGAGTATTATTCATCATCATCTTTGGCTTGATTCTTGAATAATACCCGGGGGTTTAACTATATGAATTGATTACTGTTCATATGAGTGCTGCCAAGGGAAATGTCACTTTGGACTTTCAATTACATTTTGACCGAACAACTTCTATTTAATTTATTAAGGAGTGTTCGTAATTGAAAGTCCGAAGTTACATTTTCCCTTGGCAGCACTCATATGATATATCCCCAAATATAGTACCCGGTTCCTCACACAGTACCCACGGGTACTATTCAATTTTAAAAAAATGAAATTCTTGGATAAGACCCCGGGTACTGTATGCAGTGGCAAACGGTTAATGTTTCCGCTTGTTAATCAAAATATAATGTAAAATATGCTGTTACCGATAGCTCTAAAAGCAAATAGATCATTATTAAATCTGATGTTATTTGGCAAAATAATATTTTTAAAATGTAATATGAAGGCAATTGATTTTATTCTTCCTGATTGTTTAGGTTAATATTATATAAGGTTATAGTTTTTATAAATAAATACCGGTATTGCAATTGATAAATTTACTGCAAATTACTGAACTTTCATCGTTCAAGATTTATGAGAAGATAGTTAAAATCAAAAAATTTTTATTGTTTGGTCAACCGACAGAAAGATCTAATATAATAATGGAAATTATGCTGGGAAATTGGTATTTAACGGGGGTACCTCTGGAAATATTATTATTATTTTAGGTAGCAATTTGCAAAAAAATTTTGTAGATTCCTGCGTGATGGGTGATCATAATAATTTGAAATGCTGTAGTATGAATTACAATATAATTTTTGAATATTTACATATTATTTATTATTTTTTAATTGTGAAATACAAATTTATTTAAAGACTAGATTATGAAAGTCCACTGAGATTAGTTATTATCCCGATTTAATACGGCACTGTATAAAAGTTTAGCAGCGAAACTCACTACTATGTATAATCGTAACTGATAATAATTTAAAATATAAAATGGTTTCATATGTTTTTTATTAATAAAAAAAAATTAACCCTTCGTAAATAATAAGAAACTGTACTGTATTAAAATTATATATCACTAGAATTTAATACATCACGATCATTCGTAGTTCTTATACAAATTCATATAAGAACTTCGGATCAAGAATTTGCATTATTTCAATTATTTCAGCACATGAATACTCATAATACAAGTGACTTTTGATATAAGAAAGTTGCCGGTCCGGCCAAAATCTTTCTTATATCGAAATTTTATAAAATTTTTCAATTGCGATTTAAAAAATCTTTCATATACCAAGAGTTTCTTATATCGAAGGTTTCTTATATCGAGAGTCACTTGTATTAGTGAATAATCAAATATTCAAAATTAATTGGCGATAAAAAAAAAAAATCTACATGCTGTTACTGATTATAAGTAAATTTGTATGCACTTCGGATTTTAGTAAAATTTTGCCGCAGCCATGTTAATGCGCAGTATTTTTTTAGCGTTAGTGAAACGTTACATGCGTATATTAAAAGTGTATAAATAAGTTACCCTGATTTATAAGATCGACTAATTGATCTTGTAACACGACTGTATATATTTAAATCTATTTAAATAATCCAACTAAAAACTTATATTTGATACATGTTTCATTTTCTCTTTTAAAAAATGGATTTAAATCCTCCAGCAGTCTTTCGATTTTCCGATTTATTACGAAAATCTCATTCTCAAAGCAAATCAGAGAGTAAAGGAAAAGGAAAGGCCATAGCGGTTGATTTTACAACTAATTTGTTGGAAAATATTCATCAAGCGCAAGAAGAATTGAAATACAATTTAAGCCAATTTAAGCAAATTCTTCAACAAAATCAAAAGTGAGCTCAATTTTTAAATTAATTATTTGTCTTGTTTTTTTTTCAAAAAAAAATTTGTAATTATTTATTGATGCAGTATTCAATGGCAACAACAAACCTGTACGTGATTTCAATCGCTTTTCTCAAGTTCACAATTCATCTAACCGTTACTGATACACATGTGAATCATTTTTGTATAAATCAGCTGATGACAATCATCAAGTTAACGAATACGGATCAGATCTTTTTTTCAACGACCTTCCAACATCATATTTTTATGATGATTTTCATGATAATGATGAAACTCAGGACTTTAGTTTAGATGGTATTCATGATCAATATGAAGATGAAAGTGTGCCATTGGACAAGGAATGGTTATTAAAGTATGCCCACAACCGATCTTGGTTTCTTCTGATTTTTCCCCAGTATTATTTGTTAATTAATATAATTATATTGTCAGGCAATGTGAATCACATATATCAACATTTGGAGATGTAGGTGGTGCTATAACACCCATAAAGTTATGTACAAATATATTCACAGTACTGAGGTCTAAGAAAGGTGTGTATTTATATATTTCAATGAAAAATTTTTCATTTGGATACCAATAATAATATTGGTTATACCATCAGATGACATTGAAACGGAGCTCGTTGATCTCCTTGGATATGAAAACCTTAATTTTGTTACAACACTGGTGACTAACCGGTTCGAGATCGTTGAAAAAATACGTGTGAATTCTGATTTTGATGAAAATCAAATGGTGAGAATATATTTATTGGCATTTAATAGAGTTTTTTTTTTCTTTCCTTTTTAATTATATTTTGCTTCAAAACAGGATTCTTTTGAGAAATCAGATCTTCTGTTAGATTCAATCCCAACTGAGCCAAAGCGCCCTCAGTTTGGTTCTCAAATTACCGTTCAGTTTGCAGATGATGTAAAAAAAATGAAACGAATGAAAAAGGAACACAAAAAGGCAATGAAAAATCGAAGTGCTGGTACATATTTTCTACATTTTTCGATATTGCAATGCATATGGTTACAATTTTTCTCATATTTTCACGTGTAATTTAAAATCACAAAGAGGATGAAGAATCCCTATCTGCCAAAATATTAGGTTTTGACAGTGATAAGCTACGTGAAATTAGAGAACATGAATTACGCGCTGCAAATGATTTACCCTTACTTCCTCAGCGCGTAAGTTGAATTTAAAATTTGTACTGATTTTTGAATACTGAAGTTTCTAATCTATTAAAATTTTTCAGAAAACTCTTTCGGAGAGTTTCAAGCATGTTTTTGGAAAAACTCAACCTGGTAGTGTGTTATCTGTCTTCGGAACCAAATATTCGCTACCAGCTGGCACTAAACAATATAGTTTTACTGTATGTAATTTTTGGGGCTTCATTAAGCGTTGTGACTTATAGCCTATATAACTAATATTCTTAATGCGCTTAACAGGATCATGAAGAAGTAATAATTCCCATCACCCAACAAGCGCCACAGCTAAAAAACCAAAAGTTAATTACTTTAGGGGAAATGGATTATCTTTGTAAAGGTTCATTTAAAGTAAGAACATATTGATTAGGAAATGATTTAGTTCCAGTGTTGGCAATTCTATTTTTCTATTGACTTTTTTGTTATTTGATTTTATTGTTACGTTTGTTTTATTATTAACTTTACATTAAGTCATCTAGCCTTTTAATTATACTAAAGTTTTTAAATGCGACAAAAATTAGTTGTTCCATTGTTCCAGTGCTGCCAACACTGAATCTAACTATAATATTAATGGGATTTAATTACTTGGTTTATTAACTCACAATTCATCTTCAATTTATTGTTTAGGGATATAAATCGCTTAATTGTGTACAATCAATCGTTTACCCAGTTGCTTATAAAAAAAATGATAATATGCTGATTTGTGCTCCCACAGGAGCAGTACGTAGCCAATTAATCTATCAAATAGTTCATAATTCTACTGTTATTTAGCACAAGTAATAAAGCAACTTAATTTCTTTTTTTAAACAGGGAAAGACAGACATAGCTATGCTTGCAATTCTCCGTATCTTATATCAATACTGTGATCCTAACCCCTCAACAATTTCAGAAAATCAAAAGTTTACGATTAGAAAGAACGAGTTTAAGATCGTTTATATTGCACCAATGAAAGCTTTAGTGGCCGAAATTGTGAAAAAACTTGGTAAAAGATTAGAATGGTTAGGCATTCAAGTGAGAGAATTAACAGGTATGTTTATATAAATATGTTAAAAGGGCTTGACTCTACCACATAATTTCTTAATATCTTATTGATATTGCTACATGTTTCTGCCTCTATAGGTGATATACAATTAACCAAGGCAGAAATTTCTAGTACTCAGATCATTGTAACTACCCCTGAAAAATGGGATGTAGTGACAAGAAAGAGTACGGGAGATACCGAGCTGTCAAAGGTGAGCTTTTTTTAAAAATATATTGTTTATGTGTACGTTACCGATTAATATTAATATAGTGCCGATATTCTAAATAATAATTAAATAGAAAGTCAAATTACTTATCATTGATGAAGTGCATTTATTACATGATGATCGAGGTGCTGTTCTTGAAAGTCTTGTTGCTAGAACACGTCGTCAGGTAAATTTAACATTCTCATTAGAGTATTCATTTGAATATATCTGAACTGCATCAATTGATGTTTTTGCGTTATTTAGGTTGAATCTAGTCAATCAATGATTCGTATTATCGGTCTTTCAGCGACTTTACATAATTATGTGGATGTGGCTCGATTTTTAGGGTTGGCTTTATAATTACATTCTTTTATCATCATCGCATAATTAATTATATGTCTAATGAAATTTGTTTCTAATTTATAGTGTGAACCTTAATAATGGTGCAGAGGGTCTATTTTATTTTGACGGAGGGTTTAGACCTGTACCACTTGAACAACATTTTATTGGTGTAAAAGGAAAACCCGGATCTGCAACTTCCAATAACAACCTTAATCATGTTTGCTGGGAAAAGGTATGCCTTTATTATTTGATATAATGTTTCAATAGTGAATTATTATACAAATACTTATCGATTTTAGGTATTGGATCTTGTCAAGAAAGGACATCAAGTGATGGTTTTTGTTCATGCGCGAAAAGAAACTGTAAAAACGGCACAATTATTACGAGAATATGCCATTAAGGAGGGACAGGATGGTAATTATACTAAACAATCGTTTATTCTAGGAATCTTTTTTATTTGTCAGATTTTAATTTTGCATACGTTATAGAATTATTTAGTAATTCTACACATGAGCGTTTCGAGTTGGCAAAACGAGATGTCGCAAAATCTAAAAACAAAGAGTTAGTTGAGTTGTTTTCCTCTTCATTTGGCATTCACCATGCTGGTATGCAAAGATCCGACCGAACAATGACCGAACGTTTATTCGAGGAAGGACTTCTAAAGGTACGTTAAAATTGGTTTTGCAATATACAAATGAATGAATTATTTACATTTTCAATTATTATCAATTATCATTTATCATTTGAAGGTTTTATGTTGCACAGCAACATTGGCTTGGGGTGTCAATTTACCGGCCTATGCTGTTATTATTAAAGGTACTCATGTATATGATACACAAAAAGGCAATTTCGTTGATTTGTCCATTTTAGATGTCATGCAAATTTTTGGCCGAGCAGGTCGTCCACAGGTAATGAAGTTTGTTTAATCTTCGATATTATTATAGTTGTTCTTTTATTCATTCATGTTCTTTAATAGTATGAAAGCTATGGCGTTGGATATATTTTGACGACTAATGACAAATTATCCAATTATGTATCAGCAATGACGCAACAGTATCCTATTGAATCCAAGTAAGTAATTAATCAAATTTGAAATTTACCAAGATTAATGCATTTATTGATTCATTCCTAATAATTGACTTTATTTTTAGGTTTGTCAACAGCCTGGTTGACAATTTAAATGCAGAAATATCGCTTGGTACCGTATCAACAGTTGATGAAGGTGTTAGATGGTTAGGCTACACATATCTATTTGTTCGTATGAAACAAAATCCTCTTGTTTATGGGATTGATCCGAAGGAACCTTATGAGGATCCTGAACTTGGTAGAAAACGCCGTGTGCTCATCGAAATGGCAGCAAAAGAGCTTCATAAAAATGAGATGATTACATTTAATACTGAAAGTGATTATTTTAGCTCTAGAGATATTGGGCGTATTGCATCAAATTTTTATATAAGCTATAAGAACATTGAAATTTTCAATAAACACTTCAAAGAGCACATGTTAGAAGCAGATATTTTAACGATGATAAGCAAAAGTAATGAATTCGAGGATCTTAAAGCAAGAGAGGAAGAAAGTAAAGAATTATTAAAACTTAAAGAAAACGCATGCCATTGTCAAATAAAGGTATTATAAAAGAATTTGCATATTATTGATCATCATTTGCAGATATTTTATGTTTAATTTTTTATGAAAATTTATGAATTTACATCTCTATATTATAATAGTATGATGTCGATACTACAGAAGGAAAGGTCAATATTTTGCTACAATCACACTTATCTGGTGCTAGACCTGAAGATTTTGCTTTGATTTCGGATTCAGCTTACGTAGTTCAGATTGCTAGCCGAATAGTTCGAGCTTTATTTGAAATTGCTCTTAATCGTAACATGAGTCAAGTGACATCACAATTGTTGACATTTAGTAAATGTATTGACAAAAAAATGTGGATGTTTGAGACTCCTTTGGTTCAATTTGGTTTGCCACGGGAGATTTGTTTTAAACTTGATTCTAATCCATATAAACCGACCATTGAAAAAATGAGAGATATGAGTCCGGCTGAACTTGGACAACTTGTACGTAACCAACGCATGGGTTTAGTAATTTCTAAATGCGTGGACCAATTTCCTCTACTCAAGCTTGATGCACAGATCGCTCCAATTACTCGCAACGTTTTACGCGTAATTCTTAGTATTACTCCTGACTTTGTTTGGAATGAACGAGTTCATGGTACAGTAGAACCTTGGTGGATATTTGTTGAAGATGCCGAGAAATCAGATCTTTATCACTCAGAGTATTTCATACTAAATAAAAAGCAACTTGGTGAAACACAGAATATTTGTTTTGCAATTCCAATTCAAGAACCTCTTCCTCCTCAAATTTTTATAAAAGTTGTTTCAGATAGATGGATTGGATCAGAAGTCATTCATCCAATTTCTTTACAGAATCTTATATTACCTGAACATAACCATGAGCATACAGAATTGCTAAATCTTCCACCGTTATCTATATCTAATCTTAATGATAAAATTCTTGAAAACATATATGCTCAAAGGTTTTCTTATTTCAACCCTGTGCAAACACAAGTCTTTGATACATTATACAAGACACCAAATAATGTATTAATTGGGGCACCAACAGGTTCTGGTAAAACTGTTACAGCTGAACTCGCTATGTGGTAAATATTAGTTATAAATAGATTCATTTAAATGATTATCATAATTCTTAGCCTTTATTTTATTAGGTGGGCATTTCGAGAATTTCCGCGGTCTAAAGTCGTTTACATTGCACCGCTGAAAGCACTTGTTCGAGAACGTGTAGATGATTGGAAAAGTAGATTAACTGGGCCGACGAAAAGAAAGCTTGTAGAGTTGACTGGAGATGTAACTCCGGACCTTAAATCTATTGAAAAAGCTGATATAATAATAACGACACCAGAAAAATGGGATGGAATTAGCCGTAGCTGGCAACATCGAAATTATGTACAAGCGGTCTCACTTGTAATTATAGATGAAATTCATTTACTTGGAGGTGATCGTGGTCCTATACTAGAGGCTATCGTGTCACGCATGAATTATATCGGATCACAAACTGATAAGAAAGTTCGTATTGTTGGATTATCAACGGCCCTTGCAAATGCCAAAGATTTGGCAGATTGGTTAAATATCGAAAAAGATGGACTGTTCAATTTTAGTCATTCAGTTCGCCCTGTTCCTTTAGAGATTGAAATTGAGGGTTTCTCCGGAAAACATTATTGTCCTCGTATGGCCACCATGAATAAACCCGCCTTTGCAAAAATCATGTGTCATTCTCCTCAAAAACCCGTAATAATATTTGTATCATCACGTAGACAAACACGTTTGACTGCACAGGATTTGATTGCATATGTTTGCATGACCGATAACCCATATCATTTTTTAAAAATGCAAGATGAAGAATTACAAATGATACTTACTCAAATTAATGATAGTAGTATGAAAAATTCGCTTGCTTTTGGTATCGGATTGCATCACGCTGGACTAGTAGAAAGTGACCGAAAAATAGTAGAAGAGCTTTTCTTACATCAAAAGATTCAAGTGCTTGTTGCTACAAGTACATTGGCGTGGGGTGTTAATCTACCAGCTCATCTTGTAATAATTAAAGGTACTGAATATTTTGATGGAAAATCTAAGGGATATGTTGACTTTCCTATAACGGATGTACTTCAAATGATGGGAAGAGCAGGTATAAACTCTTAGTAAGATTGATTTATCTATTCTTGCTATCAATATGTTGACTATTTTAATTTTTTTTTATTTTTAATCAGGCCGTCCGCAGTTTGATAATAGTGGTGTGGCATGCATTTTTGTTCAAGATTCCAAAAAGACATTTTATCAGAAATTTTTGTACGAACCATTTCCAGTTGAATCTAGTTTACATATGCAACTTGAAAACCATTTAAATGCAGAGATAGTGCCAAAGAGCATTAAATCAAAAGAAGATGCGATGCGATACCTTATTTGCACGTATTTTTATCGAAGATTACGACAGAACCCTGCTTATTATGGTTTAGAGGAAAATTCTGAAAAGGCAATAGATAATTTTCTGTCTAAATTGTTTGAAAAGTCAATAAACGAGCTTAATATTTCTGGATGCATAGAATATGACGAAGATTACAACATAGTGACAACTACTTTTGGAAAAATCGCGTCTGATTACTATCTCTCACATAAAACGATACGTCTCTTTCGCAATCGCATCAAAAACGATGTATCTGTCCGAGACCTCTTGGGTATTCTTTGTGGCTCTGAAGAATATTCTGAACTTCCAGTACGTCATAATGAGGATTTGCAGAATCAAGAGTTGGAAGAGGATCTTCCATGGCCCGTACAATTTGATCAACCTTATGACAGTCCTCATGCAAAAGCCTTTTTGTTACTGCAAGCACATTTTGCTAGAATCAAATTACCTATCACTGATTATGTTACGGATACTCTGTCTGTATTGGATCAAGCAATTCGTATTGCACAGGTTAATGAATATTTTTTTGAAAGATAATTTATCTATAACATTATTTTAATTGATTCTTTTTCTTACTTTAGGCAATGATTGACATTTCTGTTGAACGCAAAACATTAGCGACATGCTTAAATATAATGACTTTACTGCAATGTATTAAACAAGCTCGCTGGCCAGATGAATCGTCATTATTGACGTTGCCCGGAATTGTAAGTCCAATGATTGGCTCATTGGCACATAAGGTAAGCATATATATTGTTAATCTGTTTTTTTT
>CAJVPZ010001388.1:0-14637 GCA_910592135.1 Racocetra fulgida | reverse complement strand
ATTAACCAATGATGTTTTTGCAATATCACGGGATGATCTACAAAAATCAGCCAATTACAATGAAAGCCCGCTATGCTGGTACAATCTAATCCATTGTTATTTTTATCTCCGAGTATGTAGGATTAATCGGATAATAAGGTAGCGATAATGAAGCCTATCATTATTGATATACTGTATTTTCGAGGCATAACGTTATTTCGAATTTTGGCCCGAATTAAGCTTAATTTAGGGCAAAATTCGAAATTACACCCTGCGCGTTATTTCACAAAAATACGGTAATTTGTAAATAGCTTCTATACTAGGAGTGTCAAACAAACCCGTGAATTTTGACGATAGTGGTTACTTTAGTAATCCCAATCGTCAAACTGATTAAACCCGAATGTCAAATTTCAAATAAAACCATTTATGTATCTATCAATACAGTAAGGATTTGGGATTTGGGGTTACGCAATTTGTAGAAATGTCAACGCACACAAAGATTAATTGTTCCATTTGCGTATTTCATAACGATAAATTTGGGTTGTTGATCATGTGGTTTCTTTCTCCATTATCGAAAAAAAGTCATAAGGTATAAAAAGCATCAAAAAAATAAATATTAAGATCCGAATTAGTCCGAGCTCAAAATCCAGATGAATAAAAAGAATAATACGTAAAAAAATAAATTATTTACTTCCTACAGTATCAGCAAGTTTACAACATTCTGATATGTCTATGTTTAGCTTTGAAATAATTGAACATATACCTTATATTGCGGTTACTATAATTCTTTTAATCTTTATAATTTTAGAAGCAATTCTAGAAATTCTAAGACCCTCGTATGCAATATGGATAAATCGTACAACTTATTTTATCTATTTTATCTTGATAATATTCCTATTCTTCATTTTTCCGCCTATATCCTCTTATGTGACAAAAGGTTTTAATACAGTAACAAAAGTTTTAATATGTGCTAATAGTATAGCAATTGGAATATCAATAATATTATTATTTATTCTTTATCTTTATAATGGTTCCTATCGTTATAATGGTCCCGAAACAACATTAGCGCAATTCATTACAACAACAACAATATCAGCGTCAGCGCAAATGTTAATATATGCTCTCATGATTGATTTGATCTGCTTATTCATAATTACGCCTAATTTCGATGTTCAACTTCATGTTCCGTTTATAGTTATTTTATTAGTTATTCTTTTACTTTATTTTTTATTATGTGTAATAATAACTAATAGCGATAGAGGAGTAATTATGTTAGTGGGATTAATGGTATTAATTTCGGTTGTAATAGAACATTACCTAATATATTATGGTATTTTAAAAAAAGTAAGCAAACTTTCACTTTTATTGTTTTGGGCAGATTTATGGATAATATTAATTTCTATCGGTAAAATATTTATACTTAAATTTAAACAAATTTTTATAACCGATTATCCAAGAGATTATCCAAGAGTGAGTGATGCAAGTGATGCGGGAGGTGAGACCCCGTAGTAAAGTGGATGGTAAAATAATATGATATATCACTTTTTAGCAATATAGTTCTGTTACTATATAGTAGTTAATAATAAAGTTTCAAAAGTAATATTTTTATCTATTCAATAGAAATTATTACATAACATTTTTTCGTTACGGATTAGCAGCTCTTGTGCACTATTAGCAATATCGAAAAAAAATCATTCAACACCTTCTGTGCGTGTGAATTTCTTTTCTTTTATACCTAGAGTATTATTTATTTTAATGAAATGGAGATTACTTCTATGACATTTTGTAGAACTGCGAGTGATACAAACCCATATAAAAACTTTAGGATTAAGTTAACGTTAGGGATTTGTTCGTATTTATCTTATGGTTATAAAAAAAAACCAGTAAGGTACATACGTATTAACGTATTTGATATATGCAGGTTTAAAATTTTTGATACGTACGTACATATGTATGTTATTTCGAAATAACGCATATAGGAGCTTCAAAATAATAAAATAGTGCACAGTGCGTTATTTCGTGACTATAGTGTTGGGCCTGAACATTGGACCACCCTTATTCAGTCCAGTTCAATCCATTGGACTGGAGCGTATTGGACATTGGACATAGTCCAATAATCATTAAATAGTTTAGTTTTTTACTGTCTAACACGTGATACTACATGTAAGCATGTTGTCTATTGAGGTTTTTTTTTTTAAAAAAAAAAGCATATTTCGAAAATAAATATGATTACTAAAAACCTTACGGTATTTGTGTTTCAATATCTTGAAATCTGAAAATGTGTTTGGAAACCCTCATTTCGCGAAATCAGTAAATGGTTTAATGACAAGGATTATCTATTCAAATTTTTCAAAAAAATAGTAATCACTTATTTGAAAATAAGTGCATTATCTTTTCCTATCTACGAGTTTACTAAAATGCACCAGTGGTGTTCAACACCATACCAATAAAATTATTGATCTACAGTGTAACGTCAGAATCAGGTGTAACATAAACTCTAATATTAATCTTTTTAATTTTTTTATTTATTTGTTTTGATAATTATGAACACCACAGGTGTATAGTTGCCGTCCAAATAATTATAACTATTAGTACAATTTTGTCCCAAATCCTATTTCATGCAGTAAGTTAGGGACAAGTTCCACGGATTTAACTAGTCCCAAATAATGGATAATACCTTAGAAAGTCACAAAGTCCCAAACTAGTTAGGTTTGAATGGCAACTAACACAGGTGTGCTTTAGTAAAGTTGTTTCTAAATTGATTCGAATAAAATAAAATGAGAAGGTATTACTTGATAAATATTTGTAAACTTGAATGATCTATTTTAAATATGAAAAGCAGGCAAATGTTTAAAAACGAATAGTAAAATAGGTAGTTTTTTATGTATGATTAGATAATATTGGTAGTCTATGGAGGCAACAAATTGTTTAATTATCTAGTTTATGAATAATTGATTAAACATATTGGACTTAGACTATGTCCAGGGTATATGCCCAATGTCCAGATACCAGTTTAAGAATATTAAAAATAGTTGGACATATGTCCAGTGCCAACACTGACTAAAGTATATGAACTATCTAAAACCTTTGCCTCGTTTAGATTCTATTATTTATTGGTGTATTATGTAGGTCTTATCTGCCCACAAAATCGACACATTTGCTATGTAACGCACAAGACAGTATTGGAATAACTCTCGTTGCAATTTCCTTACTCAGGATCTATGAATTAAAAATAGACTTAGAATGGAATTTTTCAATGTAATTTTGATATTTTTTCCTATAGCTTTTAAAATTGTACATTCCCTATGGAACTAGTTAATTGCAAGAATTCATGGTTGAAATCTCTTATTTAATCTTTGCATAATATCCTTGTGCATTATTCCAACAATTCGGCATAAAAACCTCTATCATTAATAGGCGATGGGATTTTAAAATATGGACGAATCTAATTGTAGCACCCTGTTACACACCTTATTTGTAGCACCTAACTGAATACAGCCAATAAAAATAATTAAAGACTCGTGTAACCCAAACTCTAAATCGAAATCTGATTGGCTTGTTACATATAACAGGTGTCACAAATACATTTTTTCTTAAAAGATTTACACTATTTACAAGCTATCAGGACTCCTTTTGAGAAAAAAGTTCCAGTATATCTCAAAGCTTTTTTTATATTATCAAGTACCTGTAACGAGAGATAAAAAATACTGCAATTTCGATTCACGGATGGGTAGGACTAGGGTTGTTAATGGAGTAGCTTACTCCGAAACACTCCGGAGTAGAACCCAACCCAAGTTGAAGTGGGTTTAAAATTATTTCTTTAAATTTGGAGTAACCTGGAGCACTATGGAGCAACCCAGAGCAAAACTTCTAATTTAGTGGAGTGGGTTTAAAATTATTTCTTTAAATTTGGAGCAACCTGGAGCACTATGGAGCAACCCAGAGCAAAACATCTAATTTAGTGGAGTGGGTTGAAGATTGGGTCAACCCAAACCAACCCATTAACAACTCTAGGTAGACATATATAATATATTAATGAGGATGTAAGTGTAAAATACTCATATCAGTTTAGTAAAATTCTTACAGTAAACAATCATAGAATTGATATAAATATTAATATCCTTATGGGAAAAATACAAACCCTTTGCTAATGCTAATAAAGTTTCTTATAGTTTTTTGATTAGTGAATATTGTCAGCGATGTGAAAACTTCTAAAAATGAAGTACTTGCTGTCGGTCAAATACTGTGTAATATAGTACAATTTTAATCCATTATTGTAAATAGCTTCTATACGCACATAAAGATTAATTGTATCGCAAAAGTTCTATGATACATTACACAGAGAAGAGCTTATTAATCACGAGGTTCCTTTTTTTTAGCAAAAATAAAGTCATTAAGAGATAAGAAGCATTAAAAAAAAAGAACTATAAAGATCCGATTAGTCCGAACTCAATATCCAAATTACAGAATTATAGAAATAATGGCAGGAAAACCTTTTATGAAATATCTTTTCTTCTTAACTTATTTACTTCCTACAGTATCAGCAAGCTTACAACTTTCTGATATGTTTAACTTTAAAATAATCGATTACATACCTTATATTGTGGTCACTGTAATTCTTTTAATCCTTATAGTCTTAGAATCAATTCTAGAAATTCTAAGACCCTCATATGCAATATGGTTAAATCGCATAACTTATTCTATCCGTGCTACCTTGATAATATTCCTATCCTTCATTTTTCCGCCTATTTTCTCTTATGTGACAAAAGGTTTCAATACAGTAACAATAATTTTAATAAGTGTTAATAGTGCAGCAATCGGAATAGTAATATTAATATTATTAACGTTATATGGTTTATTAAATTGTTTCTGTACAGAAGATGAGCGTTTCATAGCCATCCCTTTAGGAATGGTCCTCTATTGTAATTTTGTCTGTTTATTGATAATTACGCCTGGTTTTGATGTTAAAATTCATGTTCCATTTATAGTTATTTCATTATTATTAGTTATTTTTTTCTTTTTATCTCGTTTTTGTCGTTCATTAGATAATCAATATCAGGTGTTAATGGGAAGGATTTTGGTGATTTTGTTTGGAATAACAGTTTATCTACTATATTACGGTATTTTAAAAGAAGTAAACAAAATTTCACTTTTATTGTTTTGGGCAAATTTATGGTTGATATTAATTGCTATTAGTAACATCTTTATACTTAAATTTAAACAACCAAGAGTAGATGATGCAAGTGATGCGGGAAGTGAGACCCCGTAATAAAGTGGATGGTAAAATATAACACTTTTTAGCAATATAGTTTTGTTACTAGTAGTTAATAATAAAGTTTCAACAATAATATCTTTATCTATTTAACATAGGTTATTATATGATATTTTTCCATTATATTACAAATTAGCAGCTTTATAAATATTAATTTTATAGTTATCGAAAAAAATCATTCGACGCTTTCTGTGTGTGATTTATTTCAATGAAGGGAAATCGTTCCAATGATCCTATTTCAAATTTGTGGGAAATGTTTATTTATACGAGTAATACGAATCAATAAAAAAAACTTTTAGAACATTAGGGTTGAGCTAGGGTTTGTTAGTATTTATAGTTATAGAAAAAATAGCAATTTCCTGTAAGTAAAATTTCATTCTCATCATACAGAAACTTGATTCAACCACTTAAACTGACAGTTATTCACTGCCTTTTAATTTTAACGAACTTAAAGTCAGACTAACCCTAACTGTAAATTGGACCAATTTTAACTGTCAGGAAAATGGTCATTGGGAAAATGAGATCCATTGATATTTTTTTTGCGCGGCTGACTAAGCTTTAAAAACATTATTATCATATCTATTATGTATATTAAATATTTGCTAGAATTAGTAATGCTCTAGATATTACTAGTAATTACTCATAGTTCACGGCATTTATAAATAGCCCCGTCTCTCCCTCAAGAATCGCCAGTGCTTTCCACTCGAACATTAATTAATAAAGAGTAATCGTGTCTTCATACACGAATAACTCGAAGCTTTATTAATAAACTGTTATATGTTTACTTCAGGGTTGTCACGTTTGTATGTTTTTCCTATTGGCTTATAATTCTATTCATTTTTTTTTATTTTTCTATTAAATTTTACTAATTAAATATAAAATATTTTAAATTTATTACTTTACTAATGCTCCAACAATATATATTTAAATAATTGCAAATTATTAATAAAAAAAATTTTATATAAAGACAAAAAATTAAGCTTTTGTTCTATTGTTCTATTTGCCAACACTAGTCTACTTGTATCTTCATATACATTTAGTTCATATACATTTAGTCGATCCTCTTCAACGCTAGTATTGATTTATTAGTACAATACGTGACGGACACGATACATTCGTTTATTATCGTCTTCAGTTATCCCATTCTTATAAAGAGGTAGTTCGGGTGTAACAACACATATAGGCTTCAAAATAATAGAATAACATTATTTTACGACTATGTTATAGTATATAAACTATTTAAAATTTTCGTTTCATTTAAATTCCATTCCTTACCAGTGTATTATGTAGATCTTATCTGCCCACAAATTTGCTATGTAAAAGCACAAGACAATATTGGAATAACCCGTTGCAATCTCCTCTATTCAGGATCTATGAATCAAAAATTGAATTTTTCAATTAGATTTGATATTTTTTCCTGTAGCTTTTAAAATTGACATTCTCTATAGGAATAGTTAATTGCAATAATCCATGGTTTTGAATCTCTTACTTAATGCATCTTTGCATAATATCCTTGTGCATTATTCCAATAATTCGGCATAAAAACCTCTAACATTAATAGGCGATTGGGTTTTGTAATAATTTCTGTTAGAAGAATATCACTTTTTAAAGATATTTACATTATTTACAAGCTATCAGGACTCCTTTTGAGGCAAAGTTCCAGTAATATTTCAATAAAGGTTGTTTATATTATCAAGTACCTGCAACGAGAGATAAGAAGTACTGCGATCGCGGATTTTTGTAGTTAATCATGTCTATAGAGAATATGCAATTTGAAGGCCATAAGAAACATTATTGAAAGAATGATAAAAAAAAGTTCACCTTTTACGGATGTGGGAAGAATTACATCGATAGTTATTCCTAATGAAGATGTAAACCAAACGAAAGTGTAAAATAATCATGTTAGTCTAGTATATTCCAGTAAAATTTTTATAGTAAACAATCGTTGAATTGATAAAAATATTAATATCCTTATGGGCAAAATACAAGCCCTTTACTAACGTTAATAAATTTCTTATAGCTTTTTAGTTGGTGAATATTGTCAGGAATGTTAAAACTTTCTAAGAATGCTTTAAACGCTTTAACTTTTCATATGTGAGCTATTCACAAACTACATGTATTAACAATGAAGCACTTGCTATCGGTCAAATAATGTCTTTGTAATAAAATACCATTTAACCCATCGTTACTTTTATCCCTAAAGGTGTAGGATTAACGAAGCCTATCATTATTTATAACAATTTGTAAATAGCTTCTATACGCGCATAAAGATTAATTGTGCCGCAAGAGTTCCATTATGTATTATATACACAGTTATACATAACACAGAGAAGAGTTTATTGATCATGAGGTTCCTTTCTCCTTTATTCAGTGACTTATTTTGTAAAAAAAAAAAAAGCCATTAAAATATACAAAAATTTTAAATCACACCTATGGTGTTCAACTAAGGATCAAGTATCACCAGTCTAAAAAATTTCGCTCATCATGTGATCTTATTTGAAACTAATAAAAAAATTTCGCTAAGAAAGGAAGTTTCGCAGTTAGATTAGGATTAGGGTCTTGCTAAAAAGTTGGGTTTAGAAGGTCATAGTTATACCAAAATTTCGCAAGGAAAACTTTTTGTTAGTGCGCAGAAGGCAGTTTCATAGACTAAATTTTGAGTTATGGTGATTTTTGACAAAACGAACGTTTTTTTGAATTTTCCTGATCGTGCAACGTTACACCTGATCTTGAAATTTGATTGGCCAGCGAAATTTTTTAGACTGGTATTTTAAACACCCGTGTAACATGTAGATTAAAAGAATTTTTATCAAAACAAAAATTAAATTTTGTTTAATATTAGAGTTAGGGTTGAGGCCTGAGATGGGACATGGCATAGCTTATACCAAAATTTTGCAAGGAATTTTTTTTTGTTAGAGCCCCAAAGGTAGTTTCATAGATGAATTTTTGAGTTATGCCCCATTTTTTTAAAAAATAAACAATATTTTTTTGTGTTACACCTGATCTTCACGTTACACTGCAGCTCATAGCAAAAATTATAATGGTGTTGAACACCGAAAATATAAAAAGCAAGAAATACGATCAAAAAAAGAAGTATAAAGATCCGAATTAGTCCGAACACAGAATATGAGAAATAAACATGAAAAAAGTATAAATAAGAACTGTGGAATAATAAATTTATGATTCAGATTACAGAATTACCGTTATAGAAATAATGGAAACTTTAAATACTACAGTACCAGCAAGCTTGCAACTTTCTGATATGTTTAATTTTGAAATAATCGATTACATACCTTATATTGCGGTCACTGTAATTCTTTTAATCCTTATAGTCTTAGAAACAATTCTAGAAATTCTAAGACCCTCGTATGCAATATGGTTAAATCGCATAACTTCTTCTATATATGCTACCTTAATAATATTCCTATTATTCATTTTTCCGCCTATTTTCTCTTATGTGACAAAAGGTTTCAATACAGTAACAATAGTTTTAATAAGTGCTAATAGTGCAGCAATCGGAATAGTAATATTAATATTATTAACGTTATATGGTTTATTAAATTGTTCCTGTACAGAAGATGAGCGTTTTAGTTTCATAGACAGTCTTTTAGGAGTGTTGTTATATATCGTCATAACTAATTTTGTCTGTTTAATGATAATTACGCCTGGTGTTGATGTTAAAATTCATGTTCCATGTATAGTTATTTTATTATTAGTTATTTTTTTACTCCACTCTCGTCATTCATTAGGTCAGTCGGTAATGGGGAGGATTTCGTTGATTTTGTTTGGAATAGCAAATTATTCATTAGGTAATGAATATCAGCCGTTAATGGGGAGGATTTCGTTGATTTTGTTTGGAATAGCAAATTATCTACTTTATTACGGCATTTTAAAAGAAGTAAACAAAATTTCACTTTTATTGTTTTGGACGAATTTATGGTTGATATTAATTTCTATTAGTAAAATCTTTATACCTAAACTTAACCTAGTTTTTATGAGCAATTATCCGAGAGATTATCCAAGAGTGAGTAATGAAGAAAGTTGAACCCCGTAATAAAAGTGGATGGTAAAATAATATCAATTTAAAATTTTTAAAAACTTCAAATCAAGTCCAATTCAAATACAGAATTTTCAACAAATCAACTTCAAATATGTTTAATTCGATATATAACTCTTTAGCAGTATAGTTCTGTTACTATATAGTAGTTAATAAATAAGTTTCAAAAGTAATATCTTTATCTATTCAATATAAATTATTACATGACATTTTTTTGTTACGTTACAGATTAACAGTTTTCTAAATATTAATCTTATGCACCATTAGCGTTAGCAATATAATATAAAAAAATCATTCCTTCTCTTTTAGTTTTCATACTTAGAATATTGTTTATTTCAACAAAGCGGGAATCTCCCCAATGATCCTATAACCATTTTGTGAGAAAGACTTATTTTTGCAAATAATACGAACTAAAAAAAATTTTAGAACATTAAGATTGAGTTCATTAAGATTGAGTTAGGGTTTATTAATATTTATAATTACAAAAAAAAACAATTGCTTGCAAGTAAAATTTTATTCTCGACATACCGAACCTGTTCCAGAGAAGTTCAGGAGTAAAAAGTGCCATTCTTTCATGTCGTTTGTTCCAATCGTGTGGTTAAGAAATTGGAAAAACATTTATATATTTTCAATTAGCAAAACCCCAAGTGTGTTTTCAGGATTTTGGCGACCAAAGTTATAAAGGTCCTTAATTCAGGAACATAAAGGGGGACCTGGGGAGTAAACATGATCGCCCGGATTATAACTGGCCTATTGTCGTAAGTTCCGATGATATTAGCTAAAAGTAAACAAAAAAAATCATGTTTACTAAAAAAAAACCGGAAACCATTATCAGTAAGCTTTATCGCCAACCAACTCACAATCTATCAAATTGTATGTTAAGCGAAGTTAACACTTCGCAGATTTGATCTCTAACATTATTTGCGTTTCTAGCCATTGAGTAAATCAGAAAATTAAAAAACGAAAATAAAAATTCATTAACTTTTATATTCGTTTTTTGTTACACAATTAAAGCTTAATTAATTATCCTTCTACATTATCGCTATCGCTAAGTCATTTCTACGTAAAGTCTAATTGCTAACGCTAAGGACAGATTAGTGAAGCAACCAAAATTCAGCATAGTAAATTACGTGTCATTATATGAACGATAGGAATTATAAAATCGGTAGTCAACTAAGCCATATCAGGGACAGTGATTTTTTGTGTTTCACAGAAAAACACGGAATTTCTTTTAACACAGCCAACTACAAAAATTACCCTTAGCCGCCACAGAATGTCACAAAATTCTACAAAATGCGAAAATACCATAGAATTATAAAATATTGTAGAATATTGTAGGGGTTGACCAATAGATTCAGGCTGGGCGCCGGGAAAGGTAGACACTAAATTACGAACGTGTTCACGGAATTATATGGTTTAGGAAACTTCGATAAATTTATAATCACGTTAAATCACAGAAAGAATAAAATAGCATCACAAAACTGCATATAAATTGGTAAAAAGGTTTATCACATTAAATAACAGAATTTTCCTGGATAGTATATCGATATGGCCTAATTAGGGATGGCAAAAATCATGATTTAAATCAAATTTTGTGATTTTACAAATGATTTAACGTTAAAACATTTGATCTTTATTACGTAATTCAATTATTTATATTCAAATTTTGACTTTGAATGGGATTTTTAAATCCACAGAATCTCCGATGCAACATAACATAGCGTTCTACAAAGGTTATAATATCCTTTAGCAAAGCGTAATAATAAAAGATTTAAATCTGCATTAAATTGATTTAAATAAAAATCAGTGATTTATATCATCGTGATTTAAATCACCTAAGCCTAATTGACTAAATTTTTTATAATCAGTCGACCGATTAGTCAACTATATAATCGATTAGTCAAATATTGTTGCGGCTGTTGGATCTATTTGATATTAAAATTTAAAAATTTTTTGGGGTGTTTTTTACTGCTTTTTTTAGGGTTTTATTAGGATTTAGGGTTAAAATTTATAATTAAAATGTATATGTGGATTTTAGCAGGGCTTATATTTTAAATTTAAGACCCAATTTTCAGCATCAGCCATTTTCAGCATCAGCCGCGACAAATATTCGATTAGTCGACTAATCTACTATATAGTTGACTAATCGATTAGTCAACTACTGTAGTTGACTAATCTACTAAAAATTTTTGACCGATTCTAATCCTTAAATTCAAGGATCAATGTCCCTATTTTTGGTGTCCGGACGGATGGGATCGGACTTTTAACAACTATTATAACAATTTTATTTCGGGTTCACGGTTCACCCAATTGCTTAAATTGCTTCCCTAAATTTCTACTAGCGGGTAGCTGGAAAGGGATTCTTGTAGTTAGTCATACCGTTAAAGGATGCTCCGAAGTTCAAAAAACAATAGTACATAACGATAATCAAATGACATTGTTGCAATTTCCTTTTTGAATTTCGGGGCCATACTACGTTGGGGTGTACGACATCGGTCTAATTACAAACATAGTGCAGATGATCTAATGATGATCACTAATCATAATAAAAAATTTTTGGATCGAAATTCAATATTAAAGATTATAAGAAATAACCTTTAATTCCTCGCGTAATATCTAATATTATTTAATTCTATAAAAAAAAATCGGTTAATTAAAGATGTCTTTACATCGTAACAACGTCAGAATTTTTGACTTGCTAACGAAATAACTTTATTTCATGGGTGTGTACTAGCAAAATTTAGTCACATGATAGATTTTATGTTGTACAAAAAGATAGCAATAGCGATAACGATTAAAACTTTAGTTTTTTTTTCAATATCTAATATATTTAAATTTTAGTAGTTTTCTCTACGAAAGGATCTTTACATGACACAACAATATTAGAATTTTACTTATCTTTCGATAACTAATAGTTTTTTTATACATCAACTCTTTCTATAATGAACTGAAGATTCTGGAAGAAAAAAGAGTTAGTTATATGTTTTTTAAGAACCCATGGCACTTTTTATACTGAAATATTATTAAAGCTCAAAATTTTAAGTTCGTTATATCCAGAGCTCGTTATAGGAAAATTTGTTATATCCAAGAAAGCAATTATATGTATTAAATATTGAGAAGTTAAGTGTCTTATAACAGAATAAGTTATTATTATAATTGTAAGATTGTATATTTAATTTGAAAAAGTGAATATTTATTCTTATTATATAGCTTTTTTGTTCCAGGTAAGAAAGCCGTTAAGAATTTCATATATTTTTTCTTCCTTGGAAACCTCACTATTTTCTAACCGTTCAGTAATTCTTAAATTTTTAGCATTTTGTCGAGCATTCTGCAACATATCTTGTGAAACTTTTTGAACACCACCATCCAAACCAGAGAGTTGAATACGTGATTCTTGTAATTGAATATTCATATTTGGATGAACTTTTATATCATAATGATTAAACAATCCCTCAAGTTGTTGTTGATATACTATGATATTCCATATACAAAATTTAATAAATTCGTAAATGAGGGAGAATTTAGATGGTTCTGCTGTATCAGAACTTGCAAATGCTTCGAATTCCTCAAAGAAATCATGGTGTGATAATGCCTCCAACAATCCAAAAGTATTTAAACGTCCATTAGACAAATTTTCATTTAAAAGGTTAGTATAAAAAATCTCTTTTGAAGTAGAGATTTTTGAGAAGTTTTTATTAAAAAATACTTTTAAAAAAGCACAAGCAAATTCTGGTCCATTTTCACTACCCAATCGACAAATACATAAAGGCAAGTGGATCCAAGATTTTATTCATTTAACAAATCTGTTTAATGCATTTTTTATACCAGCGCATAATGATTCATGAAAATTTCTAAATCTGTTGCATTCAACTCACGTTCAGCAGCAGCTAATTCATCTTCAAATAATTTATAAACATCATTTAGATAATTTTGAAGATCTTGAATCCATAACATTACTCTATCTGGCATTTCGTGAGCATGATTTTCTGGTGGCAAAACAGAACTTAAATTATCTTGACGAATATGTGGAGTTGGATTATAACTGACTAAAAAATTATAAACAGGTTTATAAAACTTTTGGCCAAACTTAACCAAACATTGTATTTGAAGGTTAAGCTGTTTATCTATTAACCACTTAAGAAATATTTGCCACTTATGTAGGTATGATTTCAGAACATTTTTGGTACTTCCAAGTTGTTCAACAAAAAACCGTGCAAAAGAAATATGAACCTCACGACTATCGAGGTATTGTTTGGCAGTCTTAAGCTCATATAACCACCATTGACGGATAGGTTGTTGATATTTAGTTATTTCAAAGTTGAATAATATCTTATAAAGCTTTTGAAATGTTTCAGATTTTAGATTTAGCAGACTATCTCTGTCTGAACAATTATACCCATCATGAAGATGAAATGCCAGATTAAGTAGATTATACAGATGCTCTTTTAAAGATAATCCTTTAACAGTATCTAACTTTCTAAATGCCATATTTTCAAAATTTGTTAGTGCGATATAGGTTGCATGCAATCCACAAGGAATTCAAAATGATTCAGATGATGCTAGTAAGTTAAATTTAACAACCACGCTGTTAAGTTCTGAAGACATATAGGCTGTATTATCAGTTAGCCAAAAATGACATTTTTGGGGATTAATGCCTTTTTGTTGGCATGTTTCAAATACTGTAGTTGAAACCGTTTTGGCGTTGCAGTGCATTAGGTCTGTTAGTTTTACTACAGTAATTGCTGGTTTGTCTTTAATGTTATTCCAATATGAAAAACAAATTATTAATATTTTTTTTTCCCTCTAGTGCTTTCGTTAACCATAATACCATAGCTAAAAAACCTAGAACAATTATTTACAAAATGATTTTGATCAAAAGACAAAGTTGCTATTTTGTTATTCCACTACACTAAAGTGCCTGGAGTTATCCACTGTTGTGGCGTTTCTCCTGTTAAGAACTGATAAAAGGCTTTAGTGCATTCTACTATTGCGTGTATAGAGGTTTGTCCTATATTACTAATATCAGTAGCTAATTTGACAAACTTTGTACTATATTCCTTATTATTAACCTTAAATAATTTATTAGCTGCATGTTGAAATTGATTAGGTTGAATTTGTTGTACATTGTAAATAGCAGCTTGAATTTTAGAAATTTGCTTTTGCTTTGCTTGTTTTGCTCTTGCTAGTCATATAGAAAGTGAGCGAATTTGGGTTTTAGTGATAGATCTATATCAGTTAACCGATTTGTCACACTTATTTGCATCTAAATTTTTTATATATAAAATTATAGCAAAAATATATAGAATTACTTATAAACTTTGAAGCTGTG
>CAJVPZ010001387.1:0-14640 GCA_910592135.1 Racocetra fulgida | reverse complement strand
CTGATTGGCTAATAATCACATGTAGATCTACAAATTGATCTACGAAACTAGCCAATTAGACGAATTTCAGCCCATGAATGCAGATATCACATTCTTATATCACACCAAATGAGTCCGATCCGCCCATATGAAGTCCAAGAATGGTCATTGGCAGCATATTCATTCTTGATTATTTATAAAATAAATCATTTGATTCAGCCATATAAATACGTATCACTTGTTACTATGTTTTTTTTTTATCACTAAACATATTTAACATACTAAACATATTTAATACTATACATGTTTAACATACTAAACATATTTAATACTATACATGTTTAGCACACTAAACATATTTAACACAAACATGTTTAACAAAGTGTGTGTACTACTTTATCTATTTATTTCTACAGTATACATTACATTATTATCTATTAATATACTATATACTGCTATATACTGCTATATACTGAGGCTTTTATTACGTAATGTATCCGAAATCCATATTATCAATAAAAAAAATTCTCTTCCCCTAGGGTTTTCTTTATCCTTGAGTTTATTTTTGAATGCCTATTTATACCTCATGTTTACCCTCTTTTCGGCGTTCGTTTCAATTTTTTTGAAGCGTTAAATTCTCAATTCTTGGTCCCCTTTTTTTTTTTCTTTTTTTTTCCTTTTTTTTTTTTTTTTTTGCAGCTGTGGGTTCTTGCTTCCTTCCATTAATTTTTTTTTTTTTTATTATAAACGACGATAGCTCGATAGCTTACTTATGCAAGTTGCTTAACAAGGTAAGACTCTCGACCTGAGTTACGGTCGTGTGAAACTTGAAAATTATTATAATCACCATTATGTTTATTTAATCTTCGGGAATGCGACATGTACGTGCATTAGAGAAAAGTATAAGAAACATATAAAAAAAAAAAAAGCAGCTTATGTATTATATATAAGCTAAAATTTTCTCTGTTGTCTAAACATACACATGTTTAGTTATGTTTAATTGACGTATAAATCACAATTGTTTCCTTTTCTCTCTATAAATCGTTTAGTGTTTTTATGATTATTATTATTATAGTAGTATTATTATTATTACGAACGTATACAAAAAAAAAATATTGTCGCACGAATAAAAAAAATAGTTACTTATATATTAATCAAATTCTCCTTTTTTTCGTTCCCGTACGACTTTCTTATCGAAATATATATAAACATCAGCTTTAACGGCCGAATTTAATTTTCTCAAGAAATTATTTCTTCTTTTAAGCGCGTCGAAGCTTATTGGATTTTTTTATTTAATTAATTCTTTTGTACTTTTAATTTTTGGCAGCGTTGGTTGTGGAAAAAAACCCATAGCTTGCTCAAAAAAAAAAAAAAAGAAAAAAGAAAAAAAGAAAAATAATATATATTATATATATATATAAAATTAATAATAATAGTAATTAATAATAATAATCGATATGCCGCAATGCGCCATTAGCTCGGTAAGTTTTTCAAAAATTAATCTTTCAGTAAATGGAATAAATATTATATATAACTATCGATATAATATTATATTTATATAATTTTAATTTTTTTTTTTTTTTTTAAACAATAGTTAGCATTTGCTTCTGGAGCAATTGCAACGGCTGCCGGTGTTGGATATGTCTTCGGTCGTCCAGCCAAGAAAAAAAGAAATTCCTCAAGATTATCAACATTATCAACGCATTCAATGTCCAATATTTCAACTTCGTCAAAAAGTCCATTTAAACGATTTAAATTATTTCTTTCAAAACATAAACATCTTTCCCCTACAAAAAACATTTTACATTCGACTACTATACATCCTTTAATGGTTCATGTTGATAATCTTGTAGATGATGATGCTTCTTCTACTTATTCTGATGTCACAAGTGTATATACCATTGATCGTAAAATAAGTTCTACTCCAAATATACCTGGGGTTTTAGCTCAAGCTTTTGATAGTTCTTCTGCAGTTGGTTCTTTCAATCCTAGAGGTGTAGAAACTTTACAAGAAGAAGAAGAGGAAGATTGGGACACTAACAGTGATGATTTTATTAACCCTCCAAAAGCAAGGTCTTCCTTACCATCTTTACCAATATCCGTAACTCCTCCTCCAAAGTATCGACATAATCGTTCAAATTCTTTACCTCCAACTGCTTTTTCACCAACTGCTTTTTCAAAAAGTTTTTATCGACAACGTAAGTATAAATTTTTTGTAATACATTTGTATAAAATGTGTAATAAATGTATAAATTAAACTAAATATTTATATTATTTCTTTTGTTTCACTTTAATCACGTGATTTTATATAGCTACTCCAAGTGAAAGTTGGGATGATGACTTTGACTTGGAAGACGATGAAATAAATGTTCCTAATTCCGTTGAACAAGCTCAATTCTCTTTAAGGATGGATATTACCAATATCCGGGATTTCGTTTCTCAAATTGAAGGTAATTATATATCAAATTCTTGTTATAATATATCAAATATATTACTATCAAATTTCTGTTACTATTACTGTATAATTTAACATATATATTTTTTTACATTTACTTTTTTAATAACAGAATTAAAAGTGCTACGTAACAAAAAGCAATTCCTTTCTTCAACAATTCAATCCAAGATTACCAGGAAATGGTCAAACGGATTTACCAAATCAAAAAAAAAGAGTAAAAAATATAAAGATTTAGAATCTCGATTTAAACAAGATTGGGAAGAAGCAGCGGTTATAATTGATCTTTCTGACGTGGCAAAAGATAGGCAACCAACATTTGACGGTGGAAAAAGAGTCGCAGTTGATATTGAAAAAATACCTTCTGAGAGACATATGCAAGTATTAAAAAAGATTATGGCAGACGAATTAGGTGAAGAAAATGTTAATGACATAATTATGGATGATGATAAAGAAAATCGTTATGATAGTGATCACTCAGATTCGACTTCTAGTAGTGGTCATAATCCAAAAAAACAAAAATTAGCCGATGGAAAGAGTATTGTTAATCATGGAAAGTCAAAACGAAGAGAAAATTTTAGAATAAGTGTTGAAATAATGCCAAGTTTGATTGATCATCTAAAAAAATTACAGGACAGATTATCTGAACATGTAGATAAACTAGGTGCCTTGGCATGTTGAGCATGTTGAGAATCATCATCAAATTCTCAACTTCTCAAATTCTCAAATTCTCAAATCTCTTTATTATATAATACTTTTAAATATTGAACAATGGACAATTTTTTAAAGTGTAAATGGGTTTTAATATGTTTAAATGGGTGTAAATGATGTAAATTTAGCAATTTAAAAAAAAAATTATTTCTTTATTATAAATAATTTTTGATTTTGTAAATTTTTATTTTTTTTTTCTTTGTTTATATTACCTTTGCCTTTCAATTATTACCTCTTGGTTTTTTTTTTTTTTATTGAATATGTGAATGGCGGGCAATTTAATTAATTTTCCACATATATTAACATATATATTTATATTATATAACACCCTAAGTATTTATTTAATATACATATATATGATAAGCTTTTTTAAAAAAACATTCTTTTGAAATTTGAAATTAGACGTTTCCGTAACTTTAACGCGGTTTTAAATTTCTTCTTTCTTTCTATCTTACCTACCTCCTCTTTATGAAAAGAAATGCCCGTTAAACATTGTCAAACATTTTTAAAAAAAAACATTTGCAGATTTTTCTTGTTTGTATAATCGTGTTTATCATTACATCCTATATACCATTAGTCATCAAATGCCGCGTTACTATTATCTTTATTATTCTTCTTGCTCTTCTTTCCTTCCATTTCCATTTCCGTTTCCATCTGTCTGTCGTAATATATATTATCCCAAAACTAATTACTGTGTTTTCTTTGTTTTGTAATTTACTTTTTTTTTTTTAAAAAAAAGAAAAAACTCTGTATATTTCTAAATATTGATATGTAAAAAAAAGAAATGTATTGTGTATTCGAATGTATCTTATATATGTCTGGTTTAAAATCTTAAAAATTATGTAATTTTTTGCTTTGTAAAAATATATCAATCATTAGAAAATTGTAAGAAAAATCGCATTACCTTTTATTACGATTACCATTACTTTAATGTATGATTACTTTACGATTACCGTTACGATTACTTTACGCTTTACGCTTACTTTACTTTACGATGAAACGTTTATATTATAGATCACATGACAAGTGCTAGATGCTAACACTAAGAATTTGCGCGAGTAATACAAAAAGGAATTTAACATAGAAATAAATCAAGTGCATGAAGGTATAAATTTTAGGATTAGCTTTAGAGGGTATGAAATAAACTATCACTTATTTGATATGTAGATAAACTATCACTTATTTGTTATATAGATAAACTATCACTTATTTTCACTTATTTTGTTATGTAGATAAACTATCACTTATTTTCACTTATTTTGTTAGTCTAGAACTAGTGAAATTATTAATAATATAGGCCGATAAGGGCTAAGTTTCATAGTAAATCGCAAATTTAGTTTCTTACTAGCACTATTAACGAGGTTTTTTGACTACGAAAAATCAATCATTTACACTAGATCTAGACTATTTTATCGCTACCGCAAAAATGTAAGATTTCCGCAAAGATCATTCCCATCATTTTTAATTAGTGCATCAAGATCAACCGATTAAATATTAGTTTCTGAATCTTGGCTACTTTTTTCTTTCTTTCGCACATGTTCGTCTGATTGATCCGGGATAATGATACTCACTGATTTGCTGCTACCTTTTTTAGGAGTTTGTATTACTCGAGGTCGAACGAGATATGGGAATAAGTGGATGTACGTAGTCACTAGTAAATCTGAAATCTGTTCTAGCCATCAAAATTAAAGTTATCAGTTAACTTTAAAAATCATAGTTAAAAAAATCACGCTAATCCTGAACATTTTATAAATCACAAAGTACAAAAGTACACGAGATATATTGTACATATATGAAATATTTTTTCGGTTAAATGAATGGACCCTGTGACGGATCTTTATTGAGTCATTAACGTTAATGTTGAGTCACTTAATATTTTTAATATTGTAAATTTTTTTTTTCGCACTCCTAAACGGTTACCAACGAATTTAGGAAGAATTATAACGGATGAGGAATAAGTATCGGGGAGATCATTATTTCGTGTTTCGTTGTTCCAATCTTCTCTTTGTGTAAAAAGAGAACTCCGAATTTTTTTCGATTGTTGAATATATAATAGGTAATTATACCTATTTTTAAGCTTGATCTATCATTATATTTTTTGGACTTTTCAATGCTAATCCGATATCGGTTATACATAAATATGGTAACTATCAGCTATTATCGTTATTACGTTATTACGTAAAATTTATTTTTACAATTATTTTTACAATTATTATTACTTTTATATAACGATGTTAATTGTAGTGTAAAACTCTAAAATTCTAATCCATTTAAATTCCTTTTCAAAAACACGTGAGAATAAGTAAATTTCAAATATGTCAATACATATTCTTTAAAAACGTACATATACTGTCTATATAACTCCTAAAATCTATGTAGCCCAATCTCAATAAGATAAATATCTACGCATGTATATACTACTTTGAATTGATACCCCCTTACAGATTAGCAAGCCGGTGGCTGAATTACATGATGTATTATTATTGCTTTTACAACTTTATATTTGTCATGTCAGTATTCAAAGTTTAGTATATATTAAAAGATTCATTTACAATAATTACAATAATTTACAATAATATTTTTATAATTTTTTTTTTTTTAAACTTTAAATAAAAATTCTTTGTGAATTCATTTTTGTAATTTTGTAATTCTTTTTTTAAACTTAAAAACTAGAACAAAAATTCCAAGAATTCTTTTTTTTGTGATAATTAACTTTTTAGTCGGAACTTTACGGACGGCGCATCTTCGTCTTTTGGAATCGAACGTATTCGTAAAACTTTCGTGATACATTCTTTGATTAAATGCATAAACAATAAATTGCCTATTTCCTTGGAATACAAGTGTTTCATGCTTGTTAATTGTATTATACGTATTATTAGTTGAACTTACTACCGAAATATCTGACATCCCATGCATATATGCATGACATTACGTATTATCGTTTACGCATATAGCATATACGCATGACATTACGTATTAGCGATACGCGAAGGAATAAGTCGGGTTATTCTTATTTGATAATATGAATTGTCACGTGAATATGGTATTTCGGTTAACGTTTTTATAATACAGTAATATAGAATGTTAACTAAAGATGGTGCTTTAAGCATAGAGGTCATCATGACATAATCAAAAGTTACTGTACATCCATACGCATGTAGTCACTATGTACACTATGTATGCAGATGCTAAAAATTCGTAAATAAATCATTACAATTCTCATTACTTTATATTAAATATTTTGTTACTTGTGAACGGGCCATGAGAAATTCTAAACACAAAAATATGACAAGAATGTGACAAGAATGTAACAAGAATGTAACAAGAATGTTTCACTTGAAAAAAAAAAAAAAAAAGTTATTTTTGTTACCTAATGGCTAACGACTTTGTGGGTACATTTTAAATTTGAATTCTAATGCTTCATAAGTTACCGTACTGTACGTACATATCAGTCAATGATTATTTTTCACTGTGCGGACTGTGCGCGGACACCGCACAAAACTAATTAACATTTTATAAATACGTAGTGCGCACAATTGGTTCTATTTTTTTTTTTCCGCATAGAAAAGCTTACAACTTGTGCGGCATCCGTACAATAAATATTAATTGAAAAATTAACACTGGTACCAGTACGTAAATCTGTAGATCATTTATTTATTGTAATTTATTGTAATTAATAGATATTGCCATTTATATGTTAATAATCCATATTTTCGATCCTTTTGTGTTTTGTAACACTAAAAGAATCTTATGACCATCAACTATCACTATGAATTTACTGTGTAATCCTTCAAATTTCTATTGGTTAGGAATACCCGTACTATTTTCTATACAATCACTTTCTTTTTTATCAATTGAAGTTAAAGTTAGGGGGGTAAAGATTTGCAAAAAAATTGTTACGTACGTACGTACGTACGTACGTATTAGTACGTACGCAGAAAGTAGTTTCCTTGAGGTAAGGTGATGAATTTGTGATTAATGTATAAAAAGTGATTGTTTCTTTAATTTCACGTTACACTTAATTTTACACCCTGATTGGCTAGAATTGGGAACCTGGGGGGAATTAGTAAAGTGCCATAAACTGCTAATTCTGTAATTTAATTTAAATGAGTAACATTTAAAAAACTTGTTATCTCTCAAGTTTCCTCACAATTTTGGTCGATTCCAAAATTAGACTTTTGAAATTTAGCATTACGTACATACGTAGAACTCGACATCGATATTAAATATATTATATATATATATATACTTATATGTTTATATACATTACAGCATTATATACATATATTCGGTGCTCTTACGTAGAAACAATTTAATATACATAAATACGCGCATGAATAATTTTCATTTAAGGAATTTTAATTTTTTCAATCGGTTTTAAGCATAAATATTTCTCCGTCGAATCATAACTTAAAATAAGAACGGCGCCCATTAAAAGAGCTTACTAACTATTCCTTCAAGAGTATAGTGCATAAATACGATAAAATGTTAATAATCATTACAATTTCAACTTCAACCGAGAGAGAAAATAACAATCGGAATTACATGGGGAACATATTATAACCGGATGTTACCCCCCTAAAATTGGGCGTTCAACTTTCTCCACAACTTTTAATCCCTGGTTCAAATTACTTTGTTGTCATAAATGTGTAAATAAAAACTTGTTAGATCAGCTTTCATTTGTACATATATACTTAAATTCTGTAATTCCGTGCAAAACTTTAATTTTTAATCTGATATATGATATGAGTGTGTTAATACTATTACTGTATTAAATACTATTAAATACCTAAATACAATTACTAAATACAAATACTAAATACAAATATATAATATATATATATATAACAAATGATATTTATATTATTAATAAGTTTGCCTTGGTCTTGGCCTTTTCCTTGTTATTTGTAAAAACCCATTTACAATTCACCACAGTCAACATGACAATAGTATTTGATGTATATTCTTTAGGTAACTTTGAATAGACTTTTCGTACTATATTGGCTACTTTTCCACTTGGACACCATATATGTAATATTTGTTTCCACATTCGTACTTTTAAAATGTTTCGTGTTGATGAATTTATTCCACTTAACTTTTTACTTAATAATCGATATGCGTCATGTTTTGTGTATCTTCGACGGTAGGAAAATGCTCTAGTAACTGAAACTCCTAGTGAAAATTGGCTTGAATTCCGAAAGCTAACAAGGTAATCGGTCATTGGTTGATTCATGAAAAAGTATTCTATTTCCATCTATACATAATTATAATAACATAATTTACATAAATTTATACAATTATTATCATCGTTGTACATTTTTAATTTAGTTTTTAAATTTTATTCTTCAATATATTCTTACCTCTGTTTTGTTTAATTCTACACCCAAGATCCTTTCCACAATTTCACATGAAAGTATTTCGGACAATTCACTCTGTCCTCCTGCATTTGGCAACATACTCATTTTCTTCGCTCCAAATCCCCAATTAATATCTTTAAATAATTTTCTATGTACGTCAACATTTAAATTTACAATTACACTTTGATTTTTATCCGTTATACCAATATAAAGGTTCGTTAAATCATTTGAGGATGTATAAACTGTCATATCTTCAAAATTCACTGAAAAATAGTCGCCAATTTTTGAGGAATTGTTCAAAATAACTGTGTGAAAGGGAATAGATCTTTGTATCTCGTAAAAGGATCGGATTCGCTCTTGGTGACGATCGGCTGATTGGATATAATCGTGATTCGTCACCATACGAATATTTTCGCCCTGACTTTTCCTTCTCATCTTGTCTTGATGCCTCGTAGATAAAAGAACCAACGACGGATTCTTCCATAGTGTTGGATTCAAAAGCCCAACGGGAGAACCGGTTGTTAGGGTTTGTCATTTTAGAGTTCGTTTTCGTTGTCATGTTTTTTTTTTTTTTTTAATAAGTTGTATTAAATTCGTTTTGAATAAAAACTTGTAAAAATTAGTAAAAATTAGAAGAGATTGTATGGTTTTCTTCAAACGTTTTGTTTTTCACTTTCACTTTTTTATAAAACAATTGTTGACTGCGGCAATTTCTGCAGTTTCACTAAAATGATAGTTTTTGACTCATCATGTGTACAACCACCCGGAATTGTAAATTGCGTCGATATGCACGCATCTGATATGTTAATTAAAATGTTTTTATTGAATATGGAAATTGATGATTTCATTTTATCGCCAAATGTACTTCTATTTTAACGTGTCAACAGAATGTTCTACTCCGTGTATCCTGGATTCCGCAGTCTTTATTAACTTTGAATGTTGATTTCTTGGCAACCATTAATGGATGCTAGATACTATAATAGCGCAGCACTGTATGATTGGCTCACCAAGATTTTTAAAATTTTATCGATCAATTTATTAAAAGCGAATATTATTATATGGTTAGTAAAAAAGCTTATAATAATTATTAAAGAATATTTTCTTTTTTTTTTAACCCAGCTATTTGCAGTTATGGTAAGATCAATACATTCTAATACATTCTAAATGGTTTTAATGCATTCATTTTGCCGACAACACTAAAGCAAGTGATCTTCGGTGGAATTACAGGCCAGAAAAATGTCGGAGATGAATTATTTGGTGCAGAAGACAATATATGAAGATGAAGAAATGGTATAAGAAAACATGATAAAAATAAAGATGCGAGTTGTTAAAAGGTTAAGTAATAAAAATATCAAGTATATAAAAGAATAATTAAATAAAAAAAAATAGTATAGAAATTGAAGTTACAGTATAAAAGAAAAGAAAATATGTAAATAGATAAAATTATATTTTACTGTATAATAATTAAAGATAATAAAGATGATAGCTTGTTTTATTTTAATAAAAAGTAAAAACAAAGTAGCTGTAATAGTAAAATATTTTGAAATAAAATTAAGCTTTTTGATTTATTAATTTATTAACATTTGAATTATTAGTGTTTTTTTTTTTTTTTTTTTTAATCTTCAAAGGTATTATTAGTGTTTTTAAAGATCCTAAATACAGTATATTTGAATAAAAATATATATAGTTATATATACAATTTTAGTTATTGTTTATTTAGAGTATATATGCTTTTATCTACCAAATATATACTTTTTTTACTTTTTAATACAATAATATATTTGATTTAGCTTTATATATTTGAAGGATGGATGAGCTGCGTAGCAGTGAAGTCTATCTGTAATTGAAACGAAGCTTTGAAGGAATCTGTCAGATACTGTTAAGTGGCTATTCCGGCCCAAGTCAGCTTTATTTGTAGATCTTTATATATTATATACATTTATACATACGTTATTATGTGATATTAACTATAAAAGCTCAATGCTTCACTATCCTTTATTCTAGCTATGAAAGTTCAACTTTGTCAATTTTTTCTTTTTTTTTTTTCTGGGTGGATGGTGGGTACAGTATCCTTTGGATTTCTCCAAAGCTTCATTCTAATTACAGATAGACTTCGCTACTACGCAGCTTGTCTATTTTTTAATTAGAACTCTGCTTAGAAGTCATCCGTTAGATATTGTTGGTTTGTAGCTTCATCTTCTTTCATCTTTTCTGATAATAAAATATTAGTGACCTGAGATGAAATTGTTTCTTTTGGCTTGAAGTAGTGCTTTTTAAATGTTGATGATTTTGCCCATGCGGCTGATCTTATGATTAATTTGACACTTATACTCTTTTCTCATACAGTCGTGGTAGCTGTGCTCCTTGTTAAGTAAGGCTTGTATATGCTAATGTCAATTTTAGCTTCTTTCATAGTTTCTTTTATCCAATTTCTTAAAGTTTTCTCTTTAACAAAGGTATATAGAGATATGAAATTATAAATAGTTTTTGTTTTTCTGGAGATTCTGATACCAATTTCTCAGTTCTTCTTATTAGTTCTGCTGTTAAATATACAGAGTATATTTTTTTATTTTCTTTAAACACTAAAATCCATCCTGATCTTTCAAATCTGAACCCTTTGGTTTAGTCACCATAAAGGACATTTTTTCTAGCCATTCTGAATCTCCTTCAAACTGGATCAACTGTTTGTAAATTCGACCTAAGTCAGATCTTGGTCTCTATATAGTTGCTATTGTTAATATCATTAACATTCTCTTGTTTAATTCCTTTAAGGTAATCTCTCTCGCTTTCCTCACCATTTTCATTGAATTTAACACATCCCCTATTTCTCAGCGCAGAGGATGTTGTCTTTTAGTGTATCATCTAAATCTTGTTTAACTTTCAGAATTCGTTTAATTTTATCACATTCTGACAATTTTAGATCTTTTCTTGTTGTTGAAATTACTATTTGATATGCTTTTAATAAATTCAAAGATGCAGTCTGTGTCATGTTTGCTACAAAATTTATTATTATAACTAAATCACAATTCTATGAATCTACTTTCCATTCACTGCACCAACTCTCAAATCTTTTCCAATTACTGTCATAGTTTTTTCTTGTCTTCTGTCTTTCTGAGTGTTCTAGCAAGTCGCTAGTTTTTTTTAAAAATTATTGATTTTCCTAATTCTTGCGGATATTAACCATGCGATATGATCCTATTTCGACAGGTTCATCATATTCGATGGTATTTTTAGATAAATAAAGAGGTTCATTCTGGCTTTCAAGATTATTGGCTTTTTGATGGATGTTTATAATGCTTCTGTAAACTACTGTTGAGATGGTCATCTCGGTGTTATCAGAATTAATTTTTTTATTTACTGCTTCTTCACTACTTGAAGAACTTTCAGGATTAATTTCTAGAGGGAGTTCACATATGCTGTTTATTTGTCTCATATTTGCTAAAATACATCTATTTTCTCCGTTTCTGGATCCTATATTTTGTTAAAGAAGCATTTCATCTGATTTGTTAGTCTCAAAGCGAATAAATCCAACTTGATCTTGTGAAAAATCTTCTGAACTTTTTTGAAAATGATTGAATTTAGCATCTAGTCATTCTGATTTATGATTTGGCGACTCAATATATCTGCTTGCCAATTTTTCTTCTCTGAAATATATTCTGCTTATAAGTTGATCTTGTATCTCAAACATATTTCTCAAATCTCTTATACTATTGAATTTAGACGTATTAACTAAGTTCTTTCTTGTTTGTTTATATAAGGGGAGAGACAGAAATCAGCTGATTTTTTGGGAGAGTGGAGGGTTTGTAATTCAATCAGGTCTTATATTTTGTAGTTAAATTTAATTAGCTAATATTTGAATCAGATGGGGGTATAGCTTCTTAGTAACTTGAAATCACCTGATTTCTGTTCCTCTCTAAAATCGCGTTGTCATATTGTCTGTCCAGACTCTTATTATTTAGTTCATCTATTTTCTGTCGTTTATTTTGATTAGAAATGCAATCGCTTTCAACTCTCTTATGTTTATCAATTCTTTCAATTCTTGCATCATCCAATAATCGAATATTTTCAGCTTATCTAATGTTATTCTCTATCCTGTGTTGGATGCATCTGTGAAGGCTTCTTTCATTAGTAATAGAATTAGTATTGCTCTGCCATTCCACTTCCTCATCAATGTTAACTACTATTCCAGTTTCTTGCTTGTTTATTTTGATAATTAAATTCTCGTTTTTTACGAACCTGATTTCAGAGCTCTGTTTAGGTCTATTATTAAATTTCTGTATTTCAATTTTACTAGTAAGACTGCTTCTGTTATTGCATTCAGAAGTTCAAAACTGATACCAGTTTCTTTGTCGATATCAGGTTCAATCTCAATAAGGATCTGATTTCTTTCTATACTTTCTTTATTTTCTCTTTCAGTAACTTTATTTTCATTAACTCCATATCTATTATGAACTCTAACAACTTCTATTGTCTGAAGTGCGTTATTTAACATTTCTTCTTGTTCATCATGAATTCTAGATTCTGTAAGTGATCTCTCACTAACTTGGTATGTTTGATAGATTTCTCTCTCATCTTAATAATTATTAGTATATTGTCTATATAATTCACCATTCGAATCCCTTGTGAGTGTAATGGTATCAGGACTGCTATCATGATTTTTGTGAATACTCTTGGTGCACATATTATACCAAATAGTATTGCTATAAATTTGAATATCCTCCCTTTCCATTCGAAGCCTAACCATTATATTGCTTTCAGAAAGTGAAGATATGCATCTTAAATGTCTAACTTCGTCATCCAATCTCTTTTGTGAAGACTCTCCTTTACTATCTAAATAGTTGTTATCTTAAAATGTTTGTATAGTATTATATTGTTCAATGCTTTTGTATCTAAAACTGCTCTTTTCTTTCCTCTTTTCTGTTTTATCACGAACAGATTCAATTTCTATAAGATCAGATTCACATTCTTTACTTCTACTATCGCCTTTTTCAATTTGAATTCCTCTATCACTTTCATAATCAGTTGATGATCTTCTTTCCTTTTCTTTCTTTTGTAATATATACGACCCAGGTGAAATTTTAGATCCAAGTCCAGACCTTTTGTTATTATATTTAGTAATCATTGATCCCTTGTTATTTTCTGCTAATTTTTCAAGAATCTTGAGAGCCTTCGCTCTGGTTGAGCCTCTCTGATCTAGCTCTTTTTTCTCCTTATTCTTTATGATTCTAAATAGATCTCGCAATGTTATAATTGGGAAGGTTTCTTGAACCTCTAGATTGACTGAATCTTTGACCTGTTCTGCAATATATTCACAAGTAGAATCTGGCTTGTGAACTTCTGCCTCGTTCTAGATTTTGAGTTTGTGTCTCAATCTTATGCTTATTTTTTGCTACTCTACTATTGTTTTTTGCGATTTTAGCCTCTTTACAAATGATTTTTCTAATCTCAGAACCAAATAACCAGCTGTTGTCTTCTTCGTTGTCAATTGATTCACATACGTCAATGAGTTTTTTATTCCAGTTTGCTGATCTTGCGAGGTTTTGTCTTCTGTAAACCCTAATATGTTTGGCTTCATACTGTAATAAGTAGATAGAATCCTCTATTCTACTGATCAACTTAACTTTTAATTCTTCGCTAATAAAATAATTTGGAATTTCTGATTCTTAAACTGCGTTTAAATGGGCTAATCCTGCTAACAATGGTCTTTCTACTAAAAGAAAACCTTTCTGATATGATTCTAATTTCTTATTGTTTTTCTCAGCCTCTCAAGAAAAGATTTTTGTGAATTCTGGGTCTATACTCTGTGTTTTTAAAAAACCTCTTTTTGGTTCTGGGATTTTTGATAGAATGTTTCTTATTGTTTTCTTTGACAAGAACACATCTAACCTACAGCTTTTAATAATTTTCTTTGCTGATATAGACAATTTCCACTTTCTTTTTTTTTATATTTCTTTGCATGAAATATAAAATCTTTCTGGTTCTACCTCTTTTGCTTCTGCTGACTCTTTATCTTCTTTTTCAGCTTCTAAATCATTTAGTTCTAAGATACTTTCCTATCTCCAAGATAAAGTTAAACCTAATTTTTCTAGCTTGTTTTGTAAATACACTTCTGATTTCTTCTCCTCTTATTCCTTTAATTTC
>CAJVPZ010001386.1:0-14641 GCA_910592135.1 Racocetra fulgida | reverse complement strand
TCATATCAGGAAATGACCCTTATATTAATCAAATATGATTTACCTGTTCCAGCAGTCCCCATGATAATAATTTCAAGTGGTTCAGGAAGGCTATGACCTGTTCATCTGAATATCCTCATCTGTTTTTCATTCAAAGTGCGATAATCTACATCATCTGGGACTAAATTTTCGGTATTAAGTGCATCTCTGGTACAAGCTTGTTGTACAAAAGTAGAAGCATCAGCAAGATTGAAATTGGAATAAATTCTTCTATCACCAACCCAGTCATAATTTTGATCAACGTCATGCAAACCTAAGTCGAAAGAGCTATCAACGATCATATTCAGACCCATTTCTGATAAGATCATCCAGTCTGATCGTATCTCTTCTTCATGTTCATAGGTTTCTTGTTCCTCCTCACTTGCAGTTTCATCGTCCAGGCTATCAAGAGACAGACCGAGTAAATCAGTAAGTTCACCTTCTATTTCTGCAAGATCGCGATTAAAAAGTTCTGACCAAGAAAGAGTATCATTTTCCGTTAGCTGATGAAGGCTTCGGTGACAAACATGAAGTATGATCTTTATACGGCAGAACTCTTCCCACTGAGAGCCATTACGTTGAGACGATGGTCTTGGCCAAATGTGTACGATATTTGCACGCTCACATTTTTTCCATTGACCATTGTAAAATCTATAATTTAGATAGAGTTGAAAAAGTGAAAGGTTCTCAAGCTCAATAGGTCTGCTCTAATACTTTTGCAAAGGTGAACTTTCTGTTTTCCCAATTTCATTAGGTGGAACAAAATTTTCACTTCCGCTACCTCGAAGCCACCGTGGGATATCCCTGTTGAGATTTAAAGTAACAAATTGATGGCTGGAATGATATAAGGAGATGCCAAGGAGGAGGTGGCATGTTTCCTGTGCAGAGATATCACATTCGACAACAGTATGTAGTAGTAATTTTTGAAACAAACCAAGAGAAGAGTCTGAAGGATTACTTTCATGAAGAATTTGATTTAATATTTCTGAAAAAGCTGCGGATCGTGGCTCAGATTTACTTGCATATTTTGCTACATACTGTAGGGCAACATGAATATTAAAAATGGGTTTTATATCAATATTCGCACGCCAACCCTGGAGTTGAAGTCGATTATGTGGATTAATATAAGGGTCATTTCGTGATATGATGAGCTCCGGTTTACTATTATCATCACATATAAAAGTATGTTCTACGTTATCTTTAGGAAATCCAAATCGGCAATATTGTTGATTTGTTTTATTGTACGAAGACAGTACGAAGGGCTGCAACGTGTGTGCCGTTGTAGTTTGTTAACAAGGTCAATGTAATCTTGTAGGTCATCGCATAATTCATCTGGCTTCTGGCAAGGATGACAATCAGGTACAGATGCATCAATTCCTGGATTAATTGTAGTAACTATTGAGTCAAGATGTTGCACTATGCTTGTCAATGCTTCTTCATTTTTTTTCATATTCTTCCAGTCAAACTCAGGCGCGTTTTTCATTTTTTTGATGCCATGTACATGAACACTGCCTCGATGTTGCCATTCAAATCTGTACCACTAATCCTCTAATTTCCATTTAGTGACTAATACATTTTCGAAAAAAACTTTAAAACGCTTCTCGAAAAACCAAGCGGCAATATAAGGGTTTTCGATTAAGTCTTGACGACAACACTTGCTTTTCTCTTGTTCAGATTCTCTTTCGACTGGATTTTTGCCATGCGGCATGAGCTTATGAAGCTCTGGCCAATGTAGATCAGCTGCGCTAAAAGTGAAAAATATCATTCTGTTCGATCCAATTTGTTTAATCATATCTAACAATTCAAGGTATCATTTATTTCAGAACTGTCATGTTCCACGCAACCCTTCACCAAAACATATAACCCGATCTGCCATATAACTATCACCCCTAACCATTTCTTGGACTTCTTCAACAGTAAGTTGTCTACCACTTAAGTTTTGTTTAACGTAAACTTTACCTTCCTGCAATGCTCTTCAGTGCATTTGGGAATTTAGTGCGAAATATCGCTATTGGGTGTGATGAGCAAATCTACCATCCTTATATTTAAGTAAATGCTGGAAATATTCTGCTAGTTTGACTTCTCTGACATGTTCTGCACGTAGGTCTGCATTGCCTGTTGGATATAAGGACGGGAAAGCACAAGCGATATACCCCGGGGTGTTAAATTCATTAATAGGATGGCCGTCTATATTTGGCCATATTATTGCAAGATTATTCTCATCTTGCATTCGAGCAAAAGCATCGTCAATAGAGCGAGTTTCACTATGAGATGGGACAGGAGTAGGTACAAAGTTACGCGTGATAGTTTCTTCATTATCATTATCATTATCATTATCCAAATAATCTTCACCATCATCTACATCATCTTCCTGAAGTTGTAGAACTTGATTGTCGATAGGGCTATCGTCAGGTAAGGATTGCAGCACATCATAGTCAATGTCAATATCAGTATAGTAACAATTATATTCCTTTAACCAATGAAGGGCACATTCAACCTTAGATTGGCGAACATTAAAATCCCTAAATGATGAGCCTCTGGTGGACTGATGATAGACAATAAGTATGTTTAATGAAGAAGGGTGTCGGGGAAGTCTTGTAACAAATTTTTTTATGTCCTGAGGAAAGTTTATAACGTTTCTACGATAAGCGTATTGGCTACCACGAAGATAATAAACTGAAATGACTAGAAAAATTTGGGCTATTAACATTTCCTCAATATCAGTAAGGCCTTTTAGTTCTTTAAGTGCTTTACCTGGATCCATATTATTTTCTAAAGAGAACTTTTTTAACTCATTCTTGTCATTGTAACAGCGACGACTGGCTCCATTGACAAGGTTTATCGATGGAAAACGTTCATTACATACAGGACACAAATTATGTTTGAGCTTATTCATTTCAGCTCGAAATTTTTGTAGAAGCTTATGGTCAGCCTCTGACAAATGCTGAACATTTAAGATATTATCTAACCGTGGGTCTGACTCAATGAGAACAGAAATCATTTCAGATTCAGTATTGTCAGAAATCATTTCAGTAATTTCTTCTCAATGATCCGTATTAGCAGCAGAAGATTCTATAATGTGTCCCATTTTTCTTCGCTGTTTTTGATCACGTTCTCTAACTAAACGTGCTTCACGTTGTTCATCAGTTTTTAACTGTCTTTTCCTTTTTTTATTTTCGCGATCACGTTCGCGATGCAATTCACGTTGTTCTAGAGTTTCATTCTCCCTTTTTTTGTGTTGCCTAAGTGTATTAGATATGTGAATTTGACTACTAATCATTTTTTTTTTACTTTTATTTAGTTTTTTTTTTAGAAAAACAGTAGACACAGTCGAATCTATACTTGGATGATTGGTAAGGCTTTAAACACAAATTAATATATTAGAAGCGAGGGGTTAAGTATGACGAAGTGTTGTATGATTTGAAGCTACGTGATGATGTTAAGTTTATTAAGATTTCTGGTATAAGTTCAAGATAAAATTTAATACACAATAATGTTTTAGAATTAGCGGGGTATTCTGTTCAAAAATACAGTTTAATTGGTATTGGACATCATATTTTCATTTTTTTTGTAAATTCTTTATTTTAACAATAATAAAAGGCTGAGAACATTAAAACATCAAAACTTTAAAGAAAAGGGTTTCATTCAATAGTTTGCGTCGAACGTTTTCTTGATAGTAAATACATCCATATTTAGGTTGAGCGAAGTGGTTATAGTGTAGTGGTTTATTAGGCATTGTGGGTTTACTATTTACATGAAAATAATTGTTTTTTTTAGAATAAATTAAATGAGACACGATAAAAAATTAATAGCCAACAATGATCGAAATCTCGAAACTTAGAAGAACTGATTGTAACTGAAAAGCGCAATCATTTAATAATCGCCGAATTAAAGCTCAATAATAATACAATTATTCTAAAACGCACCTATGGTGGTTTTGCACCTATTATATATTTTTATTATGTTTTTTAAAATTTTCTAAGTTTTTATAAGTTTTGTATATAAAATTTTTAACATCAATTTTTTCATGTTAAAGTTAATATTAAGGTTAGAATTAGGGTTTGGGAAGGGTTTTTTGGGGTGTAGAACATTTTTACTTAGAACATCTCACAACGATTAATTAGCCAGTTTTTGAGATAATACAACATTGGTGATAAAACACCATAGGTGCATTTTAGTAAAATCCTAATAATAAATATGGATCTATTTAATATACAAATTTACCGTACAGCATGGACTAAAAGACCTGCCTTTTATGATTTTTCGGTTGTCTAGAATTTCAAGTACCACGGATATAAGGAAGGAGTAATTACAATTGGGAATGCAAAATACCCAGGTACTAAAGATGGTTTAATTGCACTTAGTATATAAAATATTACTACATTCTCATAGTGCAACTTATACGCCTCACGCTGAATATAGTATCCCTCCGACTATAATATTCATATATATCAGCGTAAATTGTAAAGTACCCTGAGGTTTTTTAGTCCACGCAGCACGGTAATTAGTTGCAGGAAAATAGAATTTGGGCATAGATTTTATTTATTCATTTTAATGTGAATCATCGTATACTTATTATCATTATCGCTATAATAAATGATGAATACGTAGTAAACACGGTTAATGAAAAGGTAAGATAAGCATTTTTTTAATAAAAAAAAATTTAAGAAAAAAAATTAAATAGCGTATCAAGTAAGTGATCCAAATCTAGACTAAAATACACAACATAAAATAAATTACAGGTTGTTGATTTAAGGCTTATGAGGTATGGTAATCGTGATCTCAAGATAATAGATAGTAGTAAAAAGATCATGGGTAAATACTAAAGATTTTTTGAGAAGTCTCAGTTCTCGGTTCAAATAAGAAAACTTTCACGATTTTATTAATGTAGTCATTTTGCAACAGGTAAAGATAGGTTTTTTATATAAAGGATAGAAGGTACTCACTATATAGTGAACTCACAAAATGACGAAAATTCTTCAAATCGGAATAAACGTAAATACGGGCTACAGGAATTATAGTGAGGTAGAGAGGTTAGTTCTAATGATAAAAATTATGAAGCTTAGTTAAAAGGTAATAGTAACGAAGTGAAAGTTAGAGAATAAGAAAGGTAATAAAAAAAGTTTTTGTGTAGTTATGTGCATACGGAATTGTATTAGTTAGCAGTGCACCATGACTGATATCTATCACATGCTCTGAAAAACGTGTTTGTGTAGGTAAGTGCAGATGGAATTCTATTGGTTAGTTTGGTGCCGTGACAGACGTCGATCACATGCTCTGACAGGAGCAAATGTCTAGACTGTTAGTGTCCTCAGCTACGCTTTGGACAATAATTCTAAATGGTACTTGAATTGTTAAAGAATTCAAATTATTTTTATTAAGTATATTGTTTGGAATTTTAAGATTTATTTATAAGCATATATAAAATTTAGAAATTACTTTTTTTTTTTTTTTTAATGTTAAGGTGACTACTTGAGGTCTGGCATATTTATTAACTTCAGTTGCGAATGCCAAGGCAGCCACAAGACCACCCCTGACTTTGTTACATTAACGAGGATACATTCTAGTCATATCTGCGTCTTTTGAGCGCCTAATTAAGTAGTTCCCTATTACTAAGTACTACACTAGATGCTATACCTATAATTCACTATTTTATCTTCGTAGTAAACCTACTAGAGTGGTCCATGTCTCACAAACATGTATCACCTAGATTTTTTCGTTACTTACGCCTAGGCCAGAACCAAGTACTTGTGGTATTTCTCCGCTACCGTTACCTACTCCTTGTTCTTGCAAAGTTCACTCTATCCCAGCCCTTACTTATCTAATCAAAAACCCTTCCACTGTTTCAACAAACTTCCAATCCAGATAGCCTAGTTTGGTTCACAAGTTACGTTACCCACTTTCCTACTGGCTTAACCCAGATACCAGCCTGTATCCTTTTCCTCCAGTCGATTCTAGCGGCCTGGTTGGTATAGTGCTTGCCAAACACCCAGTCCTTGTCTGGATCCACAGCTTATTGGTTTTCTTCTCAAACTTTCCAGAGCCATCAAAGGTAGTGCTACCTCTCTACTCAGGACTTGCCAAGCAGATTTCTATTCAAGACAATATCCAACGGATTTACACAGGTCCCAGGGACTTATTGTGGGTTTACACCGCCTTTTATTAGTTTGTATCTTTTCGTATAACTTCTCTATTATACGAATGCTCCAAGATCTTCCAAGTCTGTACTACCACATCTGATTAGGGCTTGCGAGATAAGCCGTCTGTTAAGTGATCATTACCCCTTACACCTATTTGGTCTGATCGTTGTTATAAGATCTATATCCCAATACTCGAATAGTCATCAATACACAGAAAAATTCGATTTTTCGTCATCAATGAGAATTGAACTCTGGATATACCACTTGAGAGGGCGACAACTTGACTACTTCACTAAATCGCCACATCCCTAAATTTGGAAATTACTATTTCCACTATAAAATAACTAATATTATAAAATCTAAGATCTACATATCCTATAGTAGAAATCGCAAATTTCTATAATGCTAAAATTTTTATATTTATATATAGTTGATTACTAGGATGACAACTACTATTCTAAAGCAAATTCCTTTTTTTATATTTATAATGATTTTTATCACACAAAATTTTGTATTTAATATTGCTTATTTGTGAAGAAGATTATTTTAAAAGACTTATAATCATAAAAGTAACACTATCTAACATTAAGATCTAATAATTGAATTATAATGTTAAATTGTGTTTTATAGTTGTGACCCGAAACCCAAAACCTTCAAATTAGAATATTAATAACTAATGAACATTTACTATAAAATAACAAAAAACATTCTTGAAATGCAATCTAACTATCATATACTTTAAGTTTCAAAGTTTAAAATTAAATTTTAGACCTTTTGGTATAGTGATAGAGTTTCAGAAAAGGTTTCGGAATTTTATATATGAGTGCTGTCAATAGAAAAATTGTTATTGGGTTTTCAATATATAGTTGGCTTTCTACATGCTATTTATTATATCAGATGTTTTATAAAATAGGTGAGCAAACTCTGCAAGCTTTGCAACTCCACTATTAAAAAATTAATGATACTAATCATTAGTGAAGCTTATTTTTTATATTGCTCACCTATTCTATAGAAATCCTGAAAAGATAATTAAATATCCAATAATAGATTGTCTATAGATAGTATATAGAAAGCTAATTATATATTAAAAGCCTAATGACAGGTTTTTTATTAACAGCACTCATATAGTTTTGGGTTTCAAATTACAACTTTACTGTGTTTTAAGATCACATATAGTAAATATGTTTTTTTCCCAATAGTGATCTTTGTATTTCTGATTATTATATATATTTGCAAATTTTAATACAAAAATCAAAGTCTTCATATATAATAGAGATTTTACATTATCTATTAGGTGATTTGTTGCTAAGGTATTTAAAAAGCAGTTTACTAAATGTACTATAGCATATATAGATTCTGTACCAGGTTTTGTTGATCAGTAATGCAGTGTAATACAATATGCAATGCAGATCAATCATAAAAAATAACCAAGTTTTTTAATTAATAATCTGTCTATCAAATGAAGAATAGGTAAAATGAAACATCTACTATCCAAAACTTTTTTTTTATCAAGTTAATGATATATGCTTACTAAATAAAAGTTGTAGAGCTCGTTAAGATGCATCTAACGGTGATTAGATCATCCAAATTAGCCTAGTAGATAGTGAGATATCATCAAAAACGATTGGCTGACTATATAAAAATTTGTGATGAAAATTACATATTGTAATATAATAATACAAGGTCTTAGTAAAGCTATACTACTTGACTTAACATGTAAGAGGGTTAACAAATATATTTGCAAACAAGAAAAGAATAAAATAAGAAAGAAAACTAAAAGAGACTTTAAAGTAAGACAATAAACCAAAAATAAAGAAAAGAGATAATGGCTTTAATCCTAAAATATAATAAAATATTCAAAAAAAGGGAGAAAAGGCAATGGCTCAACTCAATATACCAAAAATAAATACTCAAAAAAGAAAGAAGAAGTGATGGTTCAACTTTAAATATACAATAAAAACACAATAAAAACTTTATTAAACACAATAAAAAGAAAGTAGGTGATGGCTACACTTCCAAAAAAATAAACCATAAATAACAAGGAATTAAAAGTAGGGAGGAGACAATTTGCTCTGCTTTGGGGAAAAAGACAGGATTTTTATATCTTTTGAACTATTAGTAAACAACCTAATTAACAACCTAATTAATGACCCAATTAATAACCTAGTTAACAACCCTTTTAACAACTCAGTTAATGATTCTTTTAACAATCTGGTTAATAACACATTTAACAACCCAGTTAACGTACTAGTTAACATACCAGTTAATATACCAGTTAACGTATCTGTTAACATATCAGTTAACGTACTTGTTAATGTACCAGTTAACATATCTAATATTATACTAAAATTAATACTATTTATCAAAAATTTTACTATTAAACTAAAGCTAAAAATAAACATATAGGGCCTTTGCAGTAGAAAAGGCCGATACTGTCCAAAAAATAAAAATTGAGTTTTTGACATATTCAGATAAATTTTAATATATGCTATATTTTTCAATTATAAATGAGAATTGATTTGCATAATTAAAAATCAAGATATTTTAAAAAATTTCTTTAGAAGACTTGTATATCACAAGATTATCTGATACAACTAACTAATCAAATCACAAAAAGTTTGATTAACCCGGATTAGTTCAAACAAAACAACTCAATTATTTCAAAATTATATATCTTTCAGTATTGGTCCTTTCTACTGCAAAGGCCCCATATAATAAATATAAATTATACTAATAAAATATACTAATAAAATCTTCTAAAATATGTTAATAAAATCTACTAATATAACACTATTCCTTTCTTAAAAAATTTTGCTCCGCAAAATTAAAAAATTAAAAAATTATAAAAGAACTATTGTAGTGCAGATGCTGCAATTGTGATCTGTCAGCAGAGTTTGCAAATCTATCAGCAAGTATCGAACTTATAACTGCTAACAACAATCACAGATCATTACCACTCTGCTACAATTAATAATATATGAAAATTTTTAATTGTTATATATATATTTTTTTTTTCAGTATTAAGGTGAAGTCATTGCCTCGTATTTTTATTAGATATTTGGTTGGAGTATTTGCCTTATATAGCTACATATCTATCTAAGAATACAAGCTTTGAACAATTATCTATAACCTAAACCTATCAGAGTATGCTACGTTCCTGCTACATATTGGGTTATACTTGGATTTGGTGTTCAGACTATTTTTGGTTATCTACTATATTCCTCCTATATCTCATCATCAAACCTTGATTACTCCTAAATTGGTTTCTTCAAGAAATCAGTCTTTTATAGCCTCTCAATTTGGTGTGCCTGTTATTCAATACATACTAGTACTAGTAGATAACCTTTCTTATAGGTGGTCTCTCGTATATATATCTCAAGTCAGGTGCCTGCTGCCGCTACCAGTCCCATATGAGAAGCATTGGTATTATATATTAGATTTTTGGACTTATCTTGTGTCTGCACTGCCCACTATCAGCTTGCATCCCTTTATGCAATTGTATGAATACCACAGACCTTCCCACTTACTCCTCCAGATATACTGATCTTGTATTTTAAGTCAGGCCTCTGCCACTACTGATGGTTTGCCGTTTCTAGATCTTGATATTTTCTAAGTTGTATGGTGTGGTTGTACAATTTCTACTCTCTTATATACTCATTTATATAGTGTTCGCTAGGACCTTGATTTATAAGAACCCTCTGAAATTGCATAGCAACTGCAAGACTACACACTTTTAGCTATTGGCATTCATAATTTGCTTTAATAACCTATCTTGTTAAAGACTGATCTAATATCACGAAATTACTTAAGTGGCAAGCTAAATCACTTCTAGCTATTTTTTAATTGGTGTAGCATTCGTGCTGGTGTATTCTAGCTCTTTTTGTTATAGACTTCCATACAGGTGTGACCAGAGCTCCGATTTGGTGCATTTAGATATACAGAAGTAGGTTATATTCTCTATACCAAATAGCCTTCTATAGTCATTTCACTAATGCCAGAGGTGCTTCTAATTCTAGTTAAGATATGATCCTTTATCACAGCCCATAGTTGCATATTCCACTTCACTCACTACTCTAGTTTTAGTAGTATTAAATTACTCTTCCAAGCAAGTATCTAATACCATTCTATATTAGAACTTATATGCACAATCCGTTGATCATCCTTCTAAGCAAATACTCCACAAGTTGGATGCAGGGATGTTGGTAATGCCAAATATAGAGGTAATAGGATGTTGGTGTTGCCTCTTAGTCACCCCAACCAAAGACTTATATGCGCAATCTTTTACAGCCTAAACCTCTATCACATATAGTATCAACACTCCACAATCTGGTCTCATTCTAAAAACTCCTTATTCTAGTTTCATACTGTACTTGGACTTTCCACAGAGCTTCATGTCTGATTTGGCTTCAATGGTTATAGTAGCAAATTTAAAATTTGTCACTAGCCCAACTCGAACCGTTGATCTTGTCTGTGGAGGTTTGGAAGCTTAACCAATAAGCTATGAGACCCAAACCCCAATTATTATATTTTTGATTATTACAATTACTATATTTAAATAATAATTGTCAGAAATATAAATTTGTGTAATTTAGAGTATAAGAGTAAAATTTTAAAACTTTTATCAATAAAAACTTCAAAGAGCAAAGCTAATAATAATAATAATGATAATATAATATGATATAATAATAATAATAATAATAATAATAATAATAATAATAATAATAATAATAATAGAATAGAAAATGCCTCAGAATTATCATACTCTTAGATGACAATGAAGAAACAGAGGCTAAAACACCTTGTATAAAGCAATTACCTTGCTTCAAAGTGAGAATCAAAGGTAATTAAAATAATAATAGAATAATAATAAAATAATAATAATAATAAGATAATAATAATAGTATTAATATAATAATTAATTAGACTAGCTAGGGAAGTTAAAATGTTGCGAGCTCAAGTAGTAGCATTGAGAAGTGAAGTGGTGGTTTTATGAAGTGAAGTAGATAATTTAGAAGAGCAGGTGGAAGATTTGGAAAAAGAAGTAGAAGCTGCTACTTTTTGTATTAAAGCAGTTCAGGTGAAGAACTGAGAAAGAAATATTCAATATAGAATTTGGTAGTGAAACAGAGTGTTCTAAGGGCTGAAATAGAGAATTTGCAGGATTTAATTGATAGTATCTCTGTGCTAAATGAATAAAATTTATTCTTTTAACTATTATTAATTTATTATGTTTCTATTAGACTAGTTGGTTGAATTGGTTTGGTGTTAGTTTTTTTAATACTGTTGTATTAACTTTTGTTGTTCTATAGAGCTTTTTTAGTTTATATTTGAAGTATAGAAGATAAGTTCTAGTTGCTTGTTTCTGTATTCTTTTTGCTTTTTGTACTCCAAGTTCCATTTTTAATTTTCTTTTAACCTAGCCATTGATTCATTCATTTTCTTTCTTTAGTTTTCTTAAATAGAATACTGCCTCTAAATGATCTATTTGTGCTCAGTATCTCTTTTGTTTTCCTATGCAATAAATTTGATTTATAATTCTGATTGTAGTTGAAATATTGTTTTCATTTCCAAATAGTGAGCTTCTTTTCTTTGCTTATTTCACATTTGATTTTTAGTTCTTTTTTTTTTTATATTCAGCAGTCCTGCCTTATGCTTTATTAGAAGTATTAGAAGATCAATATTAACAGAAAATATAATTTTCTATACTATAATCCTATTGCGTAAAGAGACTCACTCGGCACTAAGGCCCAGGTGTAACTTGCTTAGCAGCATTATACTTCACATTGGATCCTCAACTATCTGAGGATTTAATCTTAATGATCATTAGCTGAAGCAGCTGCATGCTTCACTAAGAAGCCCAAAAAAGAAAACAAATAAACAAAAAAACACAGAGGTATAGGAGATAATGATAAAAGATATAAGCAAGAAAATAAAGAGGAAAGAAAATATTGAAACAAAAACAAAAAGAATGACTATCATAATGTCACGTTTATAAACCCGTGAAAGAACTTAAAAATTATATACTATACTAAATAAATTATATCCCTACTTTAAATTTATCTATTTAGTATATCTAAGTTTAAAATACTGTCGGATAAACACTTTTTTGACCGGATTAGGTAAGAAGATCGGTACTTGAACCAGATTAGTTTCAGAACATTGTTTGATTAGCTTTTACATTCAAGGCACATGCCTTGACGTGATTGTTGTCCTGTTATACTGAATTAAGAAATAAACAATGCTAACTGTTTTGGTATATGTGATATGATCTTTTGGAGGAAGTAAACTAAATTGGCCACTTTTTACAAAAATTTCTTCGAAAAAAAGTAGTGGGTCAATAATAATATGTGAGGTTTTTTGTGTAAGTTTTACAGTTGTATAGTACAGTTTCTCAGTTTTTACTAGATATTCTTGATCAGGGACCCACAGTGACATTGCTTCCAGAATAACTCTTCTGGTTTGGATGCTGAAAATGCGAGGAAGTCCACTAAAAAGCTTGATCCAAAGGCACAATCTGCTCTTTATTATATACTCGCTTCTCAGTATTTTATGTATATGGTAGCTTTGTCAACAGCAAGTTTGTTTGTATGAACTAAAAGTATCATTGTGTCTACTTTGTTGCTTTCCTATAGCATTTTTCTGTAGTTTGGTTTATTTTGTTGTTAACCAAAGGATCATCAGAAAGAGTTTTGTATTATCAGTAAATTATTTTTTTGATTTTCAGTTCTTCAATAATTTGGTCAACAATTAATATTTTTTTTATTTTTCCTTTTTTTTTTATTACTTTGGTCATAGTTTAATGGTTGTTCTTGGTTAGTGTTTAAAAGGTCTTCAGGTAAAACTTCATCTCAGACTTGATCATTAATAAACTCTTCGAATAATAGCTCATTGTTAACAAAACTTGTAGAAATTTGGTTAACAAATTCTTCAGTCAAAATTTCTACTATTTCAATTTCATTAATCTTTAAAGTTAATTGATCTTGAATTAATTATAATAATTTTTCTTAGGTTGGTTTATTTTCTATTTAGTTAAAAATTGTCCAAGTCTTTGTAATGCTTCTAGTAAAAAGCCATTGTTTAATAATGCTTCTATTTTGATAAATAAAATAAAGTAAAGTAAAATAAAATAAAATATAATAAGATAAAATAAAATAGAATAATAGATGTTATAAATATATAAATAGAATAATAAAATTTAAAATTTGTAGTTATTTTTAGAAATTTACATTTTAAGAAATTTTAAAATAATAGGACATGAATAAGAACAAAGGGTATATTTATAAAAATTAAAGCATTATAAAGAACACTATGATGTACTAATGAATTTTTTGTATAATTATAATTTGAGATACAGAGAGGTCATCTATTTTTCTATCATTATAAAGTTTTAATCGATCCTTATGAACTGGATCTTTTACTTTTCTGCTAAAAAATATTTGTAATTTATAAACTCCATAATTCAAAATATCATGAATTATATATGGTCCCATAAATTGTTTTTTTAGTTTAGCTAAAAATATATTTTTAAGATTAGACCTTGCTACTAGTACTTTATCTTTAATTTTCAGTTTGTTGCGTTTAATATATTTATCGTACTGTTTTTTTTGTTATAGAATTTTCAGCTTGAACGGAATTTGAAACTCTTGTCTAAGACTATCAATGAATTGTCTCATTTTATCTACTTTAGGATAAAGGTTATCTGGATCTATTCTTCGCTATAATTCATCTAAGGCTGCATTGTAAGAATCAACAGTTTCACTAGGTTTTTGTTTTCTACTTCTTAAGGTATAATGCAATTGAGAAACTTTAAAAGAATCTCAAAACTTTTTGGCAAATAGGCAAACAAAAGATTTTTCTGTGTCAAATTAGTTATTCTAATAATTAAAATTATTATAGTTAGTATTATACCAAGAGAGAGTATTCCCTCTAAGAAAGTTTAGAACAATTACTATCCTTCTATTAGAAGTAACATTATTTCCTACATATGCTCTACTAAAAGCTTTAAGCTATTCAACAGAGTCTTCATCACTATTTTCATAAAAGACAGAAAAATCTATCATTTTATATTTTCTTTAAGCTTCTGTTGCAGTTCTATAAATATTGTCTTGTAATACTTGATTCAATCCATTTAAGATAGCTTATAGAGTTTGATTAGGATCAAATTGTTCTAGTGAATCATTGTTATTATTATTGTTATCATTGTTTTCCTCTTGATTTTCTCTAATAGGTATTTGTTGTTCTCTAGCTTGTAGTTCATTATCTTTATCAGGTACCACTAGTTGCAGGAATGGTAAATGACCTGGTCATTTGCCCAAAATTTAAATGACCAAGTCATTTGGATAAATGACCTAGGTCATTTGATCATTTGGTCATTTGGGTCATTTGCATATAAAGTAATTTTATTGACCAGATAGCTAATATAAAAAGTTATTAAACACTGTAATTTCACTAATTTATGATCGTAGCTACATATAAAAGTCCAA
>CAJVPZ010001385.1:0-14642 GCA_910592135.1 Racocetra fulgida | reverse complement strand
TTTTTTTTTTTTTTTTAGAAATTTTTGTTTTTTTCATATGCATATATTTGTGCTTTATATATTAATTTTAATTTTTTTTTTTTAGAATTGCCGTTGAATTTGACGCCGGAATTGTCGTTGGGGATGCCTTTGAAATCGCGGTTTAGATGAAATTTTGAAGGTTTAATTGTTGGGTTGCAATAATTGTCGTTGATTCACTTTTGCTTTTTTTATGTTATATTGATGTAATGTTTTTTTAAATAAAATTTTAAAAGAAAAATCTTAGAAAAAATTTTGCGCTTCCGATTTTGCAGTCTGATTGGTCTATCGTAAAATCGTGATTTTTAATTTCTGTATTTTGATTGTTCGATTACTTAAACTACACCCTGCCGATGCATTAAACCTGCAAATTATCTACTTTTATGGCCCAGCGCCCGGCCCGGTTTTACTGCTGTTTTCATAAATTTTGGAAAGTCTGGCCAAAATTGACCGACCGAATATTTGTCGGCATATTACATAAATTCTGGGACATCTTTTAAAATTTGCCGAATGGTTTTTCGGCTGATTCAACTAAGTTTTAATTTCGGCATAATTGATTAAAATTGATATACATAACGATAATTTAAGATCCGGTATTGATATAATTATTATAAGATAGCTGCGCAACGCAATTATAAAACATTGTGTTCCAGGCTCTTTCAAAGTTACGTTTTTGATACCTGTTACATAATTCAATATGGATTTTCTACTATAATATATACATGCGCATATATACATACTACAACCCGATATTTAAATATAAGAATTGTGTTAATATATACCACTGAGAAATGGCCAAAAAATTCGAGTATATAAATTAAGGTGGCTTGAATATGTCTTTTAACATATGATCCCGTTTATAATGTAATATTGATATGACAGATAACATTTGCCACGTCCATGTGTTACATTCTACCAATAATAATCTTATATTATGTGCTAAATCGCGGGATGTCTCCTTAAAAGTTATGTTTTTGATATCTGTTACACTTAAATCAAGTAAACTGTAATTTTCTGGGATCTTCGCTAGTAAAATGACCCTTCGAAGCATTGTTACACAAGATTTGTATTAAGAAAACATAGTAAATCTATGTTTAGAAAAAAAACATATCAAAGACCTCATACCGTATTCCTCTGAAAATAAGCACCCCTTTTTTGCTATAAGGTTGCTTATTTTCGGGTATAATCTCATCTAATAATTTGAATGACTTGATATTTTGTTGCTTATTTCTATTATATAAGAGGTGCTTATTTTCGGGTATATATGAATTGTAGGGGGTGCTTATTTTCGGAGGTGCTTATTTTCGGAGGAATATGGTATATATTTTTTGTTATACCAGTCTTGTAGTTAGTTACTTTGTAAAAAAAAACCTATTACAAACCTAATAAAATAGTATCAAAAGGCAAAACTTGTCAAAAAAAAAGAACTTCTAATGGTAAGCAATAAAAATTATATTACAGTATATACAAATTTATAATAGTATTCTTGTAAAAACTCTAAAAACCAATTTCGAAAAAAAAAATTAATATGTATACATAATTGGCTAATCACTAATCTATTCATTTATAAACTATACGTATACCCTAAAATTTGAAAAAGTTTAACTACTGATAGTGAGTCCCAAATCTAACGTCTAACCCATTCAACCCATCTTCGCCGTAATGTAACTTTTAACGATAGAACTAGACATAAAATTACTACCGAACAGCGCTGCATATAGTACCCTTTGGAGAAGTATCCCCTTTAAATAATATCGTGGTATTATTCAATTGTAGATTTTAACATTTTTGAAAAGTATCCTGGACAAATCAAGCAGCAATTTATTATGTTCATGATCCAACCAATGACCATGTTATACGATAAACTCACCTCGTTTTAGTATACCCCCTTGTATAGTATCCCCCCTCTTTACAAAGTACCCCGGGGTATTATTTAATTAACCTTAGATTTCTTGTAAAAGACCGGGAGTATTATATGCAGCACTGTACGGTAGTTTTTGTGCATTACATCATGTTATTACGTACAAAAATGTTTAGCCTCCTTACAGAGCTAATTTTCGTCCTGGCTAACCCGTAACTTGGCCTTATTCCCATTATCATTATGAAATATGGACTACAATTCAACCTACATAGAACACGATTACTCTCAACACGACTTAAGAGATAGTGAAAATGCCGTTTTTCGTCATTCATATTTGTCTGATTATACCGATACGTACTGTAATTAAACTAGTACGTACAAACGAACGTTCATGTGCATTATAACGGTAAGATCAGATTATTGAAATAATGCATATGTCCGTTATTTCAAGGATAATCCCACTTAGGAAAATCACAATATAAATATACACTATAATGATAGGAAAAAAAATCAAAATAAAAATATCTAAAAGATAAAATTATCTGATAGATAAATCATAAAATCATAAATCGAAATATTATCGTTATGCACCAGTATATAGTTACGTACCATTTACGTCAAATTAAAACTGTGACCAGGTTACACCATCGCTATACATAAACTTAAAATTTGTACATAGCGATAGCGAGTGTTGAAATCGATTTGATAGATTGCTTTTTACAGATTTTTTTGAAATCCAAATGGCAATTGAAGGGTTCAAATCTTCTGCTGTATTTGACGAGATAAAAACTAGTATCTCTGATGAAAAACTCAAAGCAGAGACTGTTAACAAGGTTTATAAAAATGACAATTTTATATTATAATATTTAATTTTTAAGTACTTAAAGCAAAAATATTATTTTAGGTAAAATCCACCTTTCAATTCAATATAAAAAATTCAGAAGGAAAGGTGCAGATTTGGACCTTGGATTTGAAAAAAGAAGGTTCTATTCAAGAGGGAAAAGGTTCTGGTAAAGTCGATATCACTATGGATATGGATGATGAAACCTTTGTACAAATAGCTTCAGGAAAATTAAATGGTATGGTAAAATTAATAATTTTCTAATTAACATTACTGGTGGAGAAATCATCTATATTAGAATAATAAGAATAATAAATGACGCACTTTATGGTCTAGTCAATACTCAGATTGCATAAATCTTAATTCATTTTATATTCCATATTTTATTTAGGCCAAAAGGCTTTCATGACGGGTAAACTCAAGATCAAGGGCAATATGATGTTAGCCACTAAATTAGACGGCGTATTAAAGACTTTAACAAAGCCCAAAGCCAAGTTGTAATTCAAAATTATTTACAACATATAATAATGCACAAAGAATATTATTCTCTATTTTAATTAGAAGTATGTTACAATCTCTTATATAAATAAAGTTATCTTTTGCCAAATCAAAAGAACAAGACAAAATAAAACTATCTATATATCTAATTATAATTTTATTGTAACGCTAGTAAATAAATGAATAAATAAATGTGCAGTCAGAATTTTACGATAGTTCCATAAACCATGCGTCTCTTCCAATCTCGTAATAGTCTTTTACTTTCTTCTTAATTTTAAACCCCATCTTTTGATATAGACTAATAGCATTCGACCTTTCCGTGTCTACATATAATTCTGCTCTACATTTTTGAGGTACATTCGTTTTCTTAATTGCATATTCTAACAACATTCTTCCCAAGCCGTTCCTTCTCAATGATGGATGTATGCACAATTTTAGTATTCTTGTTACCGGTGAAATAGATAATGAAATATGCGAATATATGAGATATCCCAAGATTTTTATAACTTTACATTTTTTGGAAATATCATTCTTAGGTTTAGATATTTCTTTTTTTTTTTCTTTATTAGATTTATTTTCGAAATTCTTCTTTTCATTTTCTGTGGATACATCATATGCTATTAGCAATGTATTAGTTTTTTTTGCTATTTCTTCCTTAATTGCCATAATCTCATTTTTAGGAAACACTTTACGCTCCATCATCTCTATTTGATGAATAATGGATTCTTGATATTTGATTAGTGATTTTGTAGGGAATATTGTTATTTGTAAATTTTCAGGAAGCATTATGGTTATCTGTAATCTATAATCGTAACAGGTAATGTACGTACGTACGTAGAAGTATTTTATTAGTCACGCGATAGCATATTAAATATATAAGTATCAGATATTTATATCACGGTATTTCTGTATTTTACGAATATTCTCACGAAGGCCTAAATATTCTCAATGTCATATGTACTTCGTTCTGCACGCGTTTCTACTCGTTTAAAGTCTGGAGAAGCAAAACCAATAACCATTAAAAAGCTCGCTGAAAAGGCTTCAGATCAGAGCGTAACGCAAGTGAGCAAAGAGGAAGCAAAAGACCAGGACCTTTCTACTGAAACTGTAATTGGACCTTTAAAGAAAGAAAGTGAAGTTATTTATGAGGTTGAAAATAAACGTGAAAACAATAAAACCAAAGATGCAAAGATTCAAATCCCCAAAAAGAATGCACGTAAAGAAAAACACGAAATCATTTACGCGCAAAGGTTTTCGGGCACAAAGAAATTGGTTGGTGCTCATGTTAGCGTTTCTGGAGGAATTCATAATGCTATAAAATATAGTTTAGCCCTTGGGTAGGCTTTCTTACGAATTGATGATCAAATCACAAATAATTTTTATTAATCCTTTTGATCTCTTAAAGCGCAAATGCATTTGCCCTTTTCCTACGAAATCAACGTAGATGGGATGCTCAACCTCTTAATCCTGAACATGTCTCGATGTTTCGTGAAGGTTGTGAAGAGAATATGTATCCACCTGGTTCTGTGCTACCTCATGGAAGTTATCTGATCAATCTGGGTAATCCTGATCAAGAAAAACGAGAAAAAAGTTATCAAGCTTTTCTTGAAGATTTGAAAAGATGTGAAATTTTGGGTCTCACTTTGTACAATTTTCAGTGAGTATATTAAATTTTGAAATTTACGCGTTTAGTATTCATATTATTATAATTTTTAGTTGAATAAATATATATATGTAAAGTCCAGGTTCAACAGTTGGACAATGCACGCCAGAAGAATCTATACAACATATTGCTAATTGTATTAATAGAGCCCATAAAGAGACGAAAAGTGTCATTTGTGTGGTTGAAAATATGGTAGACCAGTTTTATTAAGTTTTTATCTATTTTTATAATGCTAAAGTTAAATGATATGTACAATATCACAGGCTGGTGCCGGAAATACTATTGGATCAAAATTTGAAGAACTTGGTAAAATAATATCACTGGTCAAAAGTATGTATCAATGCAATATAATATCTAATTATCTTTTTTCTATAAACATTCTTGAATAACATCCTTTATCATTGTTTTTACGTTTTTTAAGATAAGAAACGTATTGGCGTGTGCATCGATACATGCCATGCATTTGCTGCGGTAAATCTTGCTTATCACAAATGTTTACAAATATTCTCACAAATATTCTCACAAATATTCTCGCAAATGTTCTCACAAATGTTTATTAGGGTTATGATCTTCGTACAAAGGAAAGATATGAAGAAACTATGTATGAATTTTCTCGCCATGTAGGCTTCCAATACTTACGAGGAGTGCACTTGAATGATTCTCTCAAAGACTTAGGTTCTCGTACCGATCGGCATGCAAACATTGGTAAAGGTACTGAATTTTTAAAAATTATCGAATTATCTTCACTATCCATCTCTATATATAAATTAATCAAAAATTTTAAAAAATTTAAAGGTTACTTGGGTTTGGAACCTTTTAGATTGATTATGAATGATAGTCGTATGGATGAAATACCTTTAATTCTAGAGACTCCTGTGCCTGATGATGACCTTGAAATTTACGAAAAGGAAATTGCTCTTTTATACAGTCTCGTTGGCAAACAGACATTGGCCGATGCAAATCTTCCAAAAAATTTTGTGAAAGGTCATGACATAATTGAAATTACAAATTCAAAATCATCGGAAAAAAAGAAAAAGGTCAAGAAAAATACCAAAGAGATTGATGAATCAAATGTGACTGTTCCACAAAAAAAAAAGGCTAAAACTAAACGTTCTTGATCAAATTCCCTGCATGATTATCTTAAATCAAGATCTCTAATTCTGCATGTACTGTGTAAACATTACATAAAAGATCTATATCTTAAATTACTTTATCGCAATTGTCTAAATTGATCTAAATTTATATTTGTAAATTACTTCATTATTATCTATATATTATAAATTACCATAATATAATTTACCGTTATCAATCTCTCTTATATATTATGTATAAAATTATCCCATTTTCTCTCATCTTTCGTTTTTTTATCATTAAAAAACTTGTTTAATAATGATAATATCAAAAGTTGGTAAATCTATACTTTCAAAATCAGTTTTGTTTAATGCAAGACGTTTGGGTTGTTTGCCTTCTTTACAACTACGAAAGAAATCTCTTACAAAATCTACAAAACCACAAAGTCGTTTATATTCTCTTGACGTTCAAAAAAATGAAAAGGTTCGACTAATTTTATATCTTATTTTTTCAAGAGTTTCAAGAATTTCAAGAGTTTCAAGTGTAATTTATATATATATAAATATATTTATTTTTTTTTAGGAAACTATTATAAAACTTTTATATAATATTGGTTCGAAGAAAGAAGCGGAACAATATCTTCGTCAATTTTCATCGGTTGAATCTCAAAAATTTGCCGTAATAAAAGTTGGTGGTGCTGTTATTAGTGATGAATTAGATTCACTAGCCTCTTCACTTTCATTTCTAAACCGTGTTGGCTTATATCCAATTGTATTACACGGAGGTGGCCCTCAACTTAATATAGAATTAGATAAAGCTGGCATACAACCTCAGTATAAAAATGGTATTCGAATAACCGATGCAAAAACTCTTGAAATCGCAAGATCTATATTTGTACAAGAAAATCTTAAATTGGTTGAAGCATTAGAAAAATTAGGAACTCGCGCACGACCTATAACGGGTGGTGTATTCATCGCTGATTATTTGGACCGAGAAAGTTACGGGTTTGTTGGACAAATTACTGGAATAAATAAAAATGTCGTAAATGCTAGTATCAACGCAGGTGCTTTACCTATCTTGACGAGCTTGGCGGAGACGCCTTCTGGTCAAATATTGAATGTAAATGCTGATGTAGCTGCTGGTGAATTGGCAAAAGTTCTCGAACCTTTAAAAATTATTTATCTTAATGAAAAAGGTGGTCTCATAAATGAAGAGACTAAGAAAAAAATCGATGTCATAAATCTTGATGAGGTATTAACATATTTTTAAATCTTTTTATTATTATGAATATATATATATATTTTCTCATGATTTTATATAATATTCTTTTAGGAATATGACTATTATATGGCACAAGAATGGGTCAAATATGGAACGCGTTTGAAATTGATAGAGATCAAAGATCTTCTTGATCATCTTCCTCGATCGTCATCTGTAGCTATTACAGCTGTAGGACAGCTCCCGAAAGAGCTGTTCACGGATAGTGGTGCTGGTACCTTAATTCGCCGTGGGCACCGTCTCTTTAAGTTCAATTCATTTGACGAAATGGATAAAAATAAATTACAAAAAATCTTGAGCCCAAATTCTGATCTTATGTCAAAACTCTCCAAAAAATCTTATAAAGTCTACAGTGACGAACCTTATGATGTTTTGGCGATTGTTACCAAAGAAAAAACTAATCCGAATTCTATTCCTCTTCTTGAGAAATTCATTGCTACAAAAAATAGCGTATTAAGTAATATAATTGACAATATATGGAAAATCATCCAAAATGATAATCCTCGGTTACTTTGGGCTGTGGATGATCGTGATGAAAATAAGGCTTGGCACTTTTCTAGATCAGATGGTAGCTATACAATAAATGGAAAAACTTTGTTTTGGTATGGTATAAATGTTGAAGATGTTTCCGCCGCGGTTAAAGATTTTGCTTCTACGCTATTCGACACGAATACTACTCCACCATCCTCGGGTCGTGCATTCGCTAATGTCACCAGAAGTTTCTCCACTTTCGCTCGATATAATCAACATAATAATAATGCATTTTCGATGTCAACTATATTACGTCGTCAATATGCTACCTCTACATCATCGGCAAAAGTTGCTCTTATTGGTGCACGTGGTTACACTGGCCAAAACTTTGTATCATTGTTAAACAATCATCCACATGTTTCATTATCTCACGTGTCTTCTCGTGAATTGGAAGGTCAGGAGCTCTCTGGTTATTCTAAAGAAAAAATCAAATATGTAAACTTGAAAGCTGAACAAATGAAAGATATGCAAAAAAATGGTGAAGTTGATTGTTGGGTCATGGCTTTGCCAAATGGTGTATGTGCGCCATTTGTACAGGCTGTTAATGAAGCCAAAGTCGAACAAAGTTTAATTGTAGATTTAAGCGCTGATCATAGATTCAACGATGAATGGACATACGGTCTGCCCGGTAAGAAATCGAAAATTTTTTTCATTGTTTCTAAATCATTTATTGATTTATTAATTTATTAATTCTAAACCTTAATAATTTCTATAGAACTTGGTAATCGTGAAACCTTTCGTAAATCTACAAAAATATCAAATCCTGGATGTTATGCCACTGGATCTCAACTTTCCATAGCACCGTTGTTACCATACATATCCGAGACTCCTACCATTTTTGGTGTATCTGGATATTCTGGTGCTGGAACCAAACCATCCCCTAAAAATGATCCTAAATTTCTCGAGAATAATATGATACCATATTCTCTCACAGATCATATTCATGAACGAGAAATTTCATATCATTTAGGAAGAACCGTAAATTTCATCCCACATGTCGCACCTTTCTTCCAAGGAATAACTTTGACTGTTAATATTCCCCTCTCAAAAACTTTCAAATCTGCGGAAATACGAGAGTTATACGAACAAAAATATGCAGAAGAAAAACTCATCAAAGTTGCAGACGATGTACCGCTTGTAAAAGATATTTCTAAAAAACATGTTGTGAAAATTGGTGGATTCGGTGTACATTCATCAGGTAAAAGAGTTGTAATCATAACAACTATTGATAATTTATTGAAGGGTGCTGCTACTCAAGCTTTACAGGTTTGTTGAACTGTAATTATCTTACATTTTTTATTGTTCTCACGTTTCTTGAAAAATTAACTTGACTTTTACAATTCAGAATATTAACCTTGCCCTTGGATATGATGAATACGAAGGCATTCCTCTGGAATAAAAACAATTCGTAATACTTGTATTTATATCACTAAATGAAAAAAACACATGCTATTATGAATTTGATAAAAAAAAAAAAAAAAAAAAATTGTATTCATAAATAGACAATATAATAATAACTAATTATGAAAATAATTTAATCCAAACATGTATAAGAGTGGAATGTATAAAATCGAATATTAAAATACAGACATAAAAAAAAACATGGTATATAATAAATATTCATAGTCCATATTGTAATTCTCTATTCTCCAAAAAGACGTTGCACTCGTTTTAAAACACTATCTTTCTCCGGGTCTGGTAGTTCAATTCAAATTAGTTGTAACACCAAATAAAAATAATAAATCACTTTTGTATGACACAAAATAAATACCATAGGGGTGATCTTTAGATGGAATTTCAAGAATTGTCGGAAAAGCCTGGTCATAATCATCTACCAATTGACGAATATATTCTGCAATCTATTGATGCAATCAAAGATTGTGTCATTATTTTAAAATTATCTAAAAACGATGAATTGATAAAATGAAACGAACATGTTGATTTATTAGAATTATAGCAATGTCTTTTCTTTTAGTAAATTCGAGAAAGGTTTCCTCTATCTTTGATAGAGGAGTTTCTATAAATAAAAAATTAAATGTTATTTGGTAATATTTGTGAAACATTAAAGCATTAAATCATATCTTTACTAGAGTCAACAACGAGAAAGTTTTTATTAGCGCCATCTACATGACCAACACCAGCTAATAAAAGTCCAGTGACTGAGTCCTATGACATAAAATAGGTTTAAATAGGACCTTAAAATATTAAAAATCGATGTGAATTAAATTATTACCTCGTCTCCTATGACGGCTATAAAGTTTCGATCTTTATGAGTTGAAATGGTAGTCATATCAAGAGTTTAAATAAAATCCACAATTTTAAGAAGAATCGATCTGTTGTCGTTATATATATATATATATATATATATTTGATAATAAATAAAACACATGATTACACAAAAGCTGAGTCAGGTTCCTCGCGTGGTTAATTAATCTTAGCGTTAGGCTTAGGTCGGTTTAGGGTAAAGATATGGGTAAAATTGGCTTTAATTTCATGTTATTTCATGCTACAAGATAGGTTTAAACATCCCCCATTTGATTGGTCGATCGACTATTGCACCTGGCTTTAACAGGTCCCTTTCTTATTGTGGTTTGTGCGAGGAATAGCTAAGCACGTGATTGTTATCGGTAACATCTCTATAAATATCAAAGACTTAATATTCTATTTCTTCACACTTTCTTAACAAACGGCATGCACGACATACAAACCCCAGATATAGCGTCTGTCGAAAGAACTTTTCAAGGACTTGAACTTAAAGCAGAACAGCGCGATAATGGTATATTCGCTGCTATAGTCAAGGCCTTGCTATCAAACAGTAATCAATGGATGAGAGCTCCAGACATTGTCGGTAAGCTTGATCATGTGGCAACCAAATTGGTTTAGAAATGTCGCGTGGTGCCACTTGCAAAAACTTAATAAAATATAATAGATCGCATTCGAGGATGGAAACTTACTACCAACGACGGTCAACTTAGGTACGTTAAGCCTCGTCGAATTCATGGCACGAAATAATATCATTTTTTTACTCGACCCGAGAATCGCTAATTTCTGCTGAAAAACAGTGGGAAAACTCCTACTTCCACAATTCAAGGCACTATTTCTACAGCGTTGAAACTTGCGAAATCAAGAGGTTGTGAGGAACCAATCGAAAAACATCAAATCAAGAATTTAACTTACTACCGTCTTTCCTTGCATTTATTTACGGATTCACGAATTCGAGACTCGATGAACACTATACCTCCAACCCCTCCTCCTGATCCTCCTCGTTTAGCAAAAGATAAGAAACGATCTCCTACGAAACCGTCTCGTTCCACAGCGTCGAGTCGGAGTACGACGAAAAGAATCACCATTGATTCTGACGTTAATGTTATAACAACAAAGAAAATAAAAATTAGCCACAATACGTCTCCTACTATAAATTTGACAGATAATGAACATGATTCCCAATTTTTAATAGAACCAAGTTTAAAAAAAAAGAGTACAAAATACCAACCTTCTGAAGACTACGGTACTCCGGAAAGCGTAATAGAAGAAGAACCAACAATGATTAATGAAATTAATGAGTATGATTTGAATTTGTCTTCTTTTGTTCATACGAATTTTAAATATAATGCTTTTAAATAATTACAGGATCGATGTTCCCAGTTCTTCATCGTCATCATCGTCATCGTCGTCGTCGTCATCGTCGTCATCACTCATGATAACAAAAGGACCTATAGATTTCGATATAAATACAGTTAATGGACCAAAATCGTTTGCAATTATTCAAGAAACAGGTTATTCTTACTCTCGACTTAGTCGACTTAGACGCAGTGAAAATAGATATCCAAAGTCAAAATGCGAAGATGCATTTTGCGTAAAAGATCTAAGACGATCTGATGGCTCCTTTATGGCACGATTATTTTGCTTGGCGGATGGACATGGAGGTTCTGGATGTTCGGAATTTTTAATTTCAAGAGTGCCAAATCGTATCCAAGAACTGTTACAAGATCATCCGGCGAATTTTGATAACAAAGACGAACAACAATGGTTTAGAGAACAAATGGTACATCTCGTCAGGCAACTGGACGACGAATACGTTGAAGCTAAACGTGTAGAATTTCGTCGTTGGAAATATCAGAGAGAAAAACAAGGCAATTCTAATTCAATACCATTTGTAGATGAAAATTTTATTATAAATGATCAAAGTGATTCTGATTCAATGCCACCAGTAGACGACGGATCAACTATCATTATTAATGTGTTTATTAATGATTGGTTAATCAATGTTAATGTTGGTGATTCACGAACCTTTCTTGCTTGTCGAGGCAAAAACAATAAATGGTCTGTAGAATTTGCGAGTGAAGATCATAAACCTTATCTTGAACGCCTTGCCTTGAAAATATATTCGAATGGCGGCATATTTGTTGATAGTAATGATGATCCAATTAAGTTTGATCCTACTCCTAGACAACGTCGCACTAGACCAAGTTTAAAGAACGCGCGTATTAGACTCCAAGGGCAAGAAAGTGAAAATGAAGATGGTGTTCCCTACATAAATGAAACTGGAAAATATTGGTCGATTAATGTTGCTGCGACCTGTGGTGATTTACTTTTCAAATTAAATCGCTCTAGAAGAGTTATTGATTGTGTTCCAGATGTTACTTTTAGAAAGTTGGGTAAATATGGTGGTGATAGATTCTTATTGATAAGCAGTGATGGGCTTTTTGACCATTTAAAAGAGTCAAGAATAGATGAACAGAACAATGAAGTCGCTAAATTTATTGGTGGCTTATTGGACAATGGAGAATCTGTCATGAACGTTGTTAAAAAAATAGGTAGTCGGGAGAAATATACCACGTTATTTAAAGATTTTAGTCAAGTATATGACGATATTACTTGCATTTTAATTTCTTTGTAATTATTTTAACATGCAATTTGTAATTATGTGTGTCATCTAATTGGAATTAAGAATCGAGTGTTGTCAGTTATGAATTCACAATTAGTAATTAGAAATTTTGTCATCCAATTTAAATTCGAGATATCGAATAATTGTAAATTTTATCGCGAGAAAATTCAAAAAAAAAACAATTTTCTAATAAATGTCAAAAAAAAAAAAAAAAAAAAATACAAAAACTGCCAAGTGATTTTATATAAACTTTACGTCTTAAAGATTCCGATTATACGAGAACTATTTCTTGATCGAATTTATTTCATTACCGCTACAGAAAAGATTATTCATATACATTGTATATGTGCCTTTTATTTCAATAAATTAACACATTATTGATAAAAAAAGCGATCTTCACACCATTGCAAATGATATTTTATTTATAACGCGATGTAATATACATATGACTTGAGGGTGTGGAAATACCTGCTCTCTTAAAATATTGATAACGCTAAATGATAAATCTTATTATGACGTTAAATCTTATTATGAATTGAAAGAGCATTTCGCTAATCGACTTCTATGAATCCATGTTGATAAAGCTTTTCAATAAATTCGATCCTTGAGTCACTACAAATATAAAGACGTGAGCACAAATTATCTGTCTTGCATAAGTAATAATCAGAATGTTATAAAAATTTGGCATGTCAATTCTTGTATATACAGTATATAATTATATGTCAATAAGGACGTGAATACATTTAATATATCCTGAGCATATTAGACTACTCTAAGAACTGCGCTGCCGGAGGTTTATTACAGATATTCCTAAATATAGGGAGGTCTGGCTCGGTCAAAAAATAAATATTCATTTTAGTATTTGAATATTCAAATATTTACTGAATATTTATTGAATTTTATATAATAATTATAAAACAAATAAAATAATTTTATAAAAATTGATAGCTAAAATTTTTTTTTTGATTAATGGTGTAATAGCTAATTTTAAATACAGTAAGACCTCTCTAAGTGCACTCTCTCGGGACCATAGTCAAAAAAAAGCAAAACATGCACTTAAAGAGAGAGTGTATTTATAGAGAGAAAAATATTTAATGTCTTATAAGTTGGGGCAAAGTTATGGCGTGCATTTTGAGAGAATTTACATAGTGCGTGCACTTATAGAGCATGCACTTAGAGAGGTCTTACTGTATATAAGCCAACAAATAATTTTTATATTTATAAGTTTTATTAAATAAATAAATATAAATAAACTAATTTGTTTTTAGCTAATAAAATTTTTATTTTATTTATTTAACTAACTTATTCTTTTGGTTAAATTTTGTTTTGGTATTAAGGTAACCTTTTGGTTATGTGTGCTTTTATTAAGTATATAAGTCTATATCAGAATAGTATTCTAAAACCCCAGTACTAGTTAGACTACTCTATTAGAAAAAATATATAAATATTTGAATTAGACTATATAAATTAAAAGTTTGAAAAGATAATTAATAGTTTTTCTTAATATTAAAATAACCTCTTGATTACATTTCTTTTATTTAATTTTAGTTTAACTTTTACAGTATAGTATACATATACTATATATATATTTGGAGAGTATAACTAGTCATATGTACAACTTTGGTTGCCTATTTAAGTAGTCTGCTTATTATTAAATTTTACACTAAATATTATATCTATAATTAGGATTCATCAGAAAAATTTAAAATTAGATTATTATCAATTAGAATCTAAAGATTTTAAATGATTCTCATCATCACTGTTGATTATAATCAATATATATAAAAAGTCATTGATTATAATCAACTTATATATATAGATTTATATTAATTATTATTATTATCGATTTAGATATAATCAACAGCACCACTATTGATTATAATCATTTGAAACTAATCAATTATAAACAATTAATTGTTTGCACCTGATTATAACTAGGCTTCAAAATTTCCTGATGTTCTTCAAAATTAAATTAAATCAAATATTAGATTTA
>CAJVPZ010001384.1:0-14647 GCA_910592135.1 Racocetra fulgida | reverse complement strand
TTAAGAAAACATAATGTATGAACAGGATAATTATAAAGTGCGTGTTATTTTGGGACGCGCATGGGCGTTATTACATTATTTTTAGAGGGAAATTGCACCCATGTCCGTTATTTCGAGAATTTACGATAATCCAATTCAATAAAGATTTTTCAATTTGAATTATATGGCCTTACAGCATTTAAATAAAGTCTTAATCGAGTTTGTCGGGTTGATTTTGAGCGAAGATATCTCGACAACCACTTAACCAAATTCGATGAAAATTTTTTATATATGAATTCTATAAATCAATATAAGGTTTAAACAAAAATTTTTCATGGTTGGCCAGGTGGTTGTCAAAGATATTTTTGCACAAAGTTTTAAAACTTTTATTTCGCCGAAATGTATCCAAAGTTGATTGGCTAGGTTTTTATGTTACAGAAACCGGGCACATTTATTTCGACGTTACACCAGATCTTGATCTCGTTTCTACCTTGACAAAGATAAATGAACAATTCTGTAATAAAAGTATGGTCCCAACATCGCCTGCAATCAGTGGACCCATCCCCTAAACCAATACCCACAGCATCATCAGTATCGAGTCCAAGCAAACCTGTAGACGCACAAAATATAGATACGCATGGAATTAAGGAAAAAAAGACTATGGCAAAAAATAATCAAAATAAAGAATTGAAAAATTCAAAAAGTAAAAAATATTGTTCAGTTGCAGAAAAGCTCACTTAAATCGATTTCTTAATAGTTTATTTAATTTAATTTTTTTATAGCCTCAAAAAATGAAACTTTACCTTCTGCACGATTATCTGATTTAGGAGGAATCGATGCTTGTATAGAAGAAGTTTTGGAATTAGTAGCAATGCCATTGGCCCATCCAGAAATATATTTACACACTGGCGTTCAACCACCAAGGTTAGTTATTGATATCCTTTTGTTATGTTGGTAAAATTTAACTTTATTTTTAAATTAGAGGAATTTTATTGCACGGACCTCCAGGATGTGGGAAAACATTACTTGCAAACGCCATTGCTGGGGTACGGACCTGTGATAAATCTAAATTCTTTCTAATAATGACTGAAGTATTTACATATAACAATGGTAGGAATTAGGGGTACAGTTTATTAGCATTTCTGCGCCATCTGTAGTATCTGGAATGTCTGGAGAGTCTGAAAAGAAAATTAGAGATGTTTTTAAAGAAGCCAAGGTGAGCCTAGAATGTAACGAAAATTTTGATGAATATAATCACTATTATTATTATTATTATTTTTTTTTGACAACTCTAATTATTCTTTAAGAAAAAAGCACCGTGTCTTATTTTTATTGATGAAATTGATGCTATCACTCCAAAAAGAGAAACAGCTCAACGGGAGATGGAAAGACGAATAGTCGCACAGCTGCTAACATGCATGGATGGTGTGTAGTATCCTATTAGATTTATTCGATCATGTTCTTATAAGTAGCGCATTTATTGAATATGAATATATGCAGATCTTTCGTGGGATAAAACAGACAACAAACCTATATTAATTATTGGTGCGACAAATAGACCAGATTCACTTGATCCGGCACTTCGTCGTGCCGGAAGATTTGATAGAGAAATTAGTATAGGAGTTCCAGACGAGCAATCACGAGAAAAGTACGTTTCTCTAGTACATTTAAGTGAAATTCATGAATAGCTATAAAAGTTTATTTTCAAACACAGGATTTTAAAAGTAATTGCATCAAAATTAAAACTCTCTGGGGACTTTGACTATAAAACACTTGCAAAATTAACACCTGGGTATGTAGGAGCTGATCTAAATGCATTGACGGCTGCAGCTGGTGTTATAGCTGTCAAGCGAATATTCACAAAATTAAGTGAAAATAACTGTGTCATGGATGAAGATTTGTCTGCAATGCACATAGATGGAAAGCAGCAAGATTCTATTGTATCGGATGGTTTAAGTACCCCATTCGAAGATCAATCTCCTTCAGATCAATTGCGTTCAATATCCATCTTTCTTAAAAATCATCCAGACCCACTTACGGAAGAGGAACTTGAACCTCTTAGTATCACTAATGATGACTTTTTTCAGGCACTTTCAAAAGTTCAACCTTCATCTAAGCGGGAGGGATTTGCTACAGTACCTGATGTTTCTTGGTCTGATATTGGTGCATTAAGATTTGTGAGAGATGAATTAAGAATGGCAATAGTTGAACCGATTAAACATCCAGAATTATTCAAAAGAGTTGGAATAACAGCACCTTCTGGAGTTTTGTTATGGGGACCACCTGGATGTGGAAAGACGCTCTTGGCCAAGGCAGTGGCCAACGAGAGTCATATAAACTTTATTTCAGTTAAGGGGCCAGAGTTGCTAAACAAGGTTTGCAGATATATTTCATATAGAGTGAAAAGTTTCGGTTCGGATTTTTAATCGAAGCAAGTATAATTTCTTATAATAGTATGTTGGTGAGAGCGAACGTGGCATCCGACAAGTTTTTAATCGCGCCAGGGCATCATCACCATGCGTCATATTTTTTGATGAACTTGACGCGCTTTGCGCACGACGTAACGATTCACAGGTTATACTCATCCACTAAATTCATAACCTTAAGAGATATCAACTTGTTTAATAATCATGGCATATTCTATAAATAATTAGTCTGAAACTTCGGCGCGTATCGTTAACACACTTTTGACTGAATTAGATGGGTTAGAAAATCGAAAACAAGTTTATATTATTGCAGCTACAAATAGGCCAGGTATATATCAGAGATTTACTGTTAATTTACTTTTTACATTATTCTTCATTAATAAATAAAAAATCCTTTCGTAAGATATTATTGACCCTGCAATGATGCGTCCTGGACGCCTGGACAAGCTTTTATATGTAGGGTTACCTACAGCATCTGAACGATATGAAATCTTAAAAACTTTAACAAAACAGACCCCCTTAGGCGATGACGTTTCATTAGAAAAAATTGCCGAAGATGAAAGATGCTCTAATTTCAGGTTTGCATTTGTGTAAACATTAAATTACCTAAATTAAATAAAAAAATTTTAATTTCTTTTTTTTTCTCTAAAGTGGCGCGGATTTGGCGTCCCTGATCCGTGAAGCTGCAGTTGCAGCATTACGAACTACTCTTTATTCACAAAATGAAATCTCGGTAGATGGTATAATAAAACCCGAGAGTGAACTTCACGTAACTTCAATACATTTTGAAATGTCATTTTCTAAAATATCACCAAGCGTGTCTAAGTTAGATAAACTAAGATATGATTCATTGAAAATAAAGTTTGGTTATTCATCTTGAGTAATGAAACAATGAAAATTACTATTAAATTTATATCAACATCTTCCAAGAAATATAAAAACTTCTACTAAAAACAAGTTATGAAATATCTACAATAGTTATTTCATCTCAACATTTAAAATCAACCAAATTTAGATTTATTCATTTTTATACCAAAATTTGGTAAAACCACTTTTTTAAAAATATGTATGTAAGATGTGATGATTTTAGTAGTTAAATTGTTGCATCTCAAATGATAGTTCTAAAGTTTTAATCTTATTAGAGATAGAATTTAAAATAGTTTATGTTTTACTGTGCAAAAGAATCAAAAAAAATCCTACTTCTAATTACAGTCATATCTCTTCTTAATCACACTTTTGGGCACTACAAAAATCATAATTATATAGAGGTGTGATTATAAATAAAAAATTCTAATATTTACTTGTTTGTATAAAGAAATTTGATTGGTTAATTTGGGTCATACGATTTATATATTAATTAATCTTTTTATAGATATCAAAAAAGTGAGCAGGCAAAACTTTTCTACTAAGTTGACCTTTTAAAATTAACCAGTAGAACCGAAGATATGGCCTTTTAAAGTTTAGATATTATCTAAAGATAATGCAAAAACATCGTCTAAACTTTGAAAGGCTATATCTCCAGTTCTACCAGGTGATTTTATCATTATTAAAACTGAAAAGATTAGGAAAATAACTTTAATTAGTATAAAAGAAAGGTCAACTTAGTAGAAAAGTTTGTTAGCTTATTTTTTCTTAAAATTTGCTATTATAAAGAGGTAAAATTATCATATACTGTAGTATGGTCTAAATGACTCTTTGATAATACTATCCACAATTTTCGGAGGTCTAGAATGTAAAGTACCCCAGGTACTAAGAACAGATTAAATGTACTTGAAACTGTAAAATATCTGGGTACTAAAGATGGATTAATTGCATTAAATATATAAAATATTACTGAAGTACTTATATAGTGCAACCCTACACTAACTATAGTATCTCTCCAACTATAATACCCATATATACAGCTTTAATTGTAAAATACTCTGGATATTTAAACTATGCTGTATGGTACTATATATTTAAGGTTTGGTTACAAAAAAATATGTAATAGTGATTATATGTATATTGTTATTATCATATAAAGAGGAATTTTATTATTTAAAAAGTTGGAGGCATAAATTCATGTAATTTTATAAAGGTTGTGATTATAAGGGTGATTAAAAAAGGTATAACTGTACTTGGAAGACAGAATATGCCAATGTCTATTGAACCATACAGTTAGCCGATTAAAAAAGGTAAAATATTTCAAGAATGTTAAAATAATTGTTTTAGTCATAAATATTATAATCAGATTTTGGATTAGAAATTTATTATGCTTAGAATTGGAATTTTAAAGATTTATAGTTTTGGCGATATGTATAATTATTCGACTGTTCTATTATTATTAAGATCTATTGTGAATATCTATTTGGTTTTTTTTTTAATCTAATAATAAAGTTATAGAAGTAGTTTTGATTTTATACTTTAGCCCTTAAACTCTTCCATTTTCGTGCAACGCAAGTCGGCATTAACATCTTTTTTATAGATTAAGTCTATTATAGGGAACACCTCCGATAAATTTTCCGCACTCATTGATCTGTGTCATGTGATCGGTCAAATCTCTTGATTTTGCTCTACCGCTCCGTTTCACTTTGCTCTGAACTTTGAACGAAGTTTTCTCAAAAGCCATTTTAATGATTTCGATAAAAATCTTTTTATCTAAAATCAAAATAAAAAGTTTTTATCAAATCGGCTGTGGTTATTGTGAAAACTTTGCTCAAGTTAGGGAAAATCTTCTGTCTACAAATAAGTTACGCTTAATTTTTAAAATTTTGAGCGAAGGTTTCTTGACAATCACCTAACATTTTCCATAAAAACTTTTTTATTTGAATTTTACACAATTGGAAAATTCAAATAAAAAAATTTCATGGAAGTTGGTTTGGTGATTATTAGAAAAACTTGGCTCGAAGTAAAAAAAAAAATTACCATCGGCCAATAGGATTGCATGTTACATTGGGGTGTACGAATCACAAATCACTAATCAAGATTTTTTAGTTAATTTAATAGTAAAAACATAGAAAGCTTAAGCTGCAATAACTCTTGAACCAGCAAACCCACGCAAATATAATTATATTGTCAGGTTCGTTATAAGTGACAACGCTCTTTTTTTTTTATTTTATTATCTGGAGCGTAGCGAGGAGAGTAAAATAATGCCAAAATTCTCGTTTTTGATGTATTATTCATAAAAATATCAAAAACGTAGCTTTGAATTTTTCTGTACTTATTGTGACAAATATGCAATAGCTACGTTTTTGGTATTTTTGTTAATAATAAATCAACAAGAATTTTGACATTATTTTATTCCTCCCAGACAATAAAAATAAAACAAAGAGCGTTGTCACGTTAAAGATCACATTATGAAACTGACAAATATAATTATATAATTATCTTTGCGTGGGTTTTCTGGTTCAAGAGTTATTGCAGCTTGAGCTTTCTACAGTGCGGGACACCTTAAACCAGCAAGTATGTATAAAAAATAGTGGCCAAATTTTATGGTTATGTATGTTGTGTAACTTTATACAAAAATAAAGAGATATGATTGGTTAATACAGTATAGGTTTATTATTAAAAAATTTTGTTTATAATGCTGGTCAGAGTTATAATAAGCTTGACCAGAATGATAATATTTTACCAGAATTATGGTGGCCAAATTTTTAGTTTTAATAATAAAAATGGTTTTCAAAATTTTTTAAAAATATTAAAATTTAATAAATTAAAAAATAAAATTCTGTATCTTTATTTTTCTGGTCTTTCTACAAAAAAAAATTTGTTCTAGCTATTCTAGTTATTTTTTTGATACAATTTAAAACTCGACAATTTTCACTTGCTGGTTTAAAGTGTCCCGCACTGTATGTTTTTACTACAGCAGAGACAGTTAATGTTACACATATATTAAAACTGGTGAGGGATTATATTCATCACAATTGAATCCAACATAAATAATTTAATTTGTGATTGATCACAGGCGAGAGGGATTCACTTTGGATCGGGCACTGTCTCTGCTGTAATTATTTTCTGTAAAAAAAACTTGTCGGCAAAATGATTGTCGGTGTAATGGTATGTCTGTAAAGTGATTGTCGGTGATTTGATTGCCACCCTTATTACAATCACTAGCTAATAGCATCGGAGATTGAGGTTTGAAAACTCCCTAATTTCATTGGGTGTGCGGTAAACTATGTAAATTAAACTATGTGTGGTCACTTATATATTTTAATTAGTCTAGATTTTTTAGTGGGTGCTGTCAGTCAAAACGTCCCATAGTGAGATTATTAATACTGTTACACAAAATGATAAAAATCAGTGCATGTCTAATTGACGTCAATCAAAGATGTTATTATTAATAAACTTAATACTGATATTGCAAAGTATATTATACGTATTATAATATACTTCGCAATATCAGTATTAAGTTTATTTATAATAACATCTTTGATTGACGTCACCCTGGGGTGTCCAATGTACTATGTAGATCAAATATATTTATAGTCTCATATAATTAGCGCAAATTTTGTGTAACATTTATAACGATCAATATTAAAATATTGAAATTTCGACAAATGTCATTAATTTTATTAATAAATTTTTTTAACTTTCGAAAAAAACGCTCCATTTTCTTTAAATTAGAAGTCTAATAAGTATTTAGGTGAAATTTCTAATCGAGTTCATATGTAAGATTTTGAGGAGATACGATTTGAAATTTAATATTTTCATATAATCTTTTCATAAAGAAATATTAAAATTTCAAATCGTATCTCCTCAAAATGGTACATATGAACTTGACTAGAAATTTCACCTAAATACTTATTAGACTTCTAATTTAAGGAAAATGGAGCAGTTTTTTTTAAAAAAAAATTTTTATTAAAAATTATTTGACCCACAAAAATTGTTCCCTCCCGTGATTTTTGACCAATCAAATTTCAAGATCAGGTGTAACGAAGCGAACCCATTTTTTTACAAGAAAACAGAAATAACTCAAAATTTTAATCAAGAAACCACCTTCTGCGGCCTACTTAAAATGTTCCTCGTGAAATTTTACTAATAAAAATTCTATCGTTCTATCCCTACCCTAACCCTAGTTCTAAACGCTGCTTTATTCTCAGTAAAAATTACAAGGGGACAATTTCTGTGGGTGCGCTACCTAAAATATTAAAAGTCAAGTCGATATTCACATGTTTAATGATATATTTTCTGAATAACTGTAACTTTATTATCTCATTTTTACTTTCGATAAAATTTATTACATCATTATTAAATAATTATCCCTCCTGAATGATCACGATGCGAATGATGCTGATAATAGACCGATAGATTTTAATAAACCTTTTAAAATTAATAGCGTCGCTTGTTATAATTTGCTCTTCCAACGCTACAATAATAATTGTTCTTAAATAAAATCAATCCTTAATTATCGTTTTAAATAAAATCATCATATCTTAATTCTTATGATACTGGTTAAAACTAGTATTTATTAATACTCTCCCATATTGTAGCAACAAACTGGTTGATAATAAAACAAAGCCAATCAATGCTCAATTAAGGGAGAGATAAATCTCGTATTTGTTTTCATCAGAATGATTCTTAGAGAAAAAAAATATTCGCCACGCCAAAAATGGTAAGGTACTTTGATTGGCGTGGACTTTAATTGCTATATTCAAAGAGTTAAGAAACTAATTTGATGAAGCTAGTGCTTCAAATAATGGAAGTCACTATTGAAAGCTAGCGCAGACTTACACGTTTTCGGAAATTTATTATTGTTCAAGCAACGAAAATCAGCAAAACTAATTTGATGGAACCATTAAAAGCTAGCGCTAGTGTCCGGGCTTATGTATTTTCGGGAATTTTTTTATTGTTCAAGCAATAAAAATTATAGAATGGATTAAACTTTAGAAAGATGGCAGTTTTTGGATAATCTCATTGTCCAAGCGATAAAAATATACAAGTCTGATCGCGTATCTTTTGTTATATTTATTAAGATAAAAAAAATATTTTATTGAATCGTATTTGAGAACAGGTTTTCGGTTTTTGTTTAGCTTTAGTTACTATTGTTTAGGAGTACTTTTATGATCATCAATATTAAATTTTAAATTGTAAATAGCGAAACATTGATTTGATTAAATAAAGATTATGCGTGCTTAAAACAATTAAAAATCTGCCATGCAAAGTTTTTTTGTTTAAAAAAAATAATAAATAGCGAATGCTTTTTAATTGTTATAGTAAAATTAATCAACCTATCGTTCTGATAATAGTAAAATTAAATCAACCTATAGTTCTGACCTCTTATACCTAAAGTTTCATAAAATTCACAATGCCAAAACTCTCAAAGCAAAAGCGTCATTTATACTCACAATTTCAACGAATTGGGATTCAAAAAATTCTTGAAAAAATTGATAATGACTCTCTTCCAATAGTTCATAACACTCTTACCAATATTGCGATAGGCGCCCCAGAAGAAGGGATGTTTCAATCAATCCGTGAAATGTCCAAACCACAAAAGCAAATGCATTAAAGCTTTTTACTTCAATGCGAAATCCAAAAGGAAAGCATGCTAATGAAATTATCTCACCTTATATGCAAAAAAAAGCACTCGACTTTATTATGGATCCTCCAAAAAATCAAGTTAAAAACTTAGTCGAGAATGCTGAATTAAAGCTATCAAACAGAAAGCTAATACGAAGTAACCAAAAACTAATAAGCAAAATCCAGTCTTTAGGTAAGGTTGGGATCTTCTATAGTATAGGTGGGCATTCAAACTCCACGAGGTCGCCCTGAAATATAGTATAGGTGGGCAACTCTGACAATACAGCAATAATCACATTAAAACAAATAATCACAAAACGTGATTAACATGTACGATGTACATCGTACAACATATCTGATAGGAAAAATTGATCGGCGTGACAAATCGGGCACTTGATACGTTATACCGATACGTTACGTACGTACGTACGTACAGTACATCCAATACAAGTTATAGAAATTCACATCTTTTATATTGTGTTGGTGATTCTGTTAGATTAGGCTGTAACAATGTTTGGGTAAACCATTTCTCATTAGTACCTTCAAATGATTTAAAGAACCCGTTATATATTGCTTTTTATATAAAATACGAGTACAAAATCCCGAATTTCATTAATTATAAGCTATTCAAAAACCCCAACTTCTTAACATAAATAGTGTCAAATCAGCAGCTAAAAGAGAGAAAACTCTACCTCAACCGATTCATCTCTTGAATCATTAACAATCTATGGCGAGAGGCCTAAAAATGCCGTTTTACTAGCACAGTGCGTATATACTTAAATTTTTCTTGAGCGCAATGTAAATCTTCACCTGTATAATTTACTAGTCATTTTATAAATAGCATAGATACTGCTGAGGATGAAACGAAAGCACTTGAATGATGTTTATCTGCTTGAGGTGGTAATTCTAGAGTTTTGGATTACTTTACGCTGATAAAAACGATGAAAAGATGGAGTCGAATGGTTTTAAAATTTGCAATCCTGATGGCCAATTTAGAACTGGTCTGTCTATCAGAATAGTATTGATGTATCAGCTAATCAGAAATATGTAAGCTTGGTTATTTCTATGACAATCGAATTGGAGTTGAAAAGGACGAACATAAGGCATTTATTTATTATTAAAAAACTAATTAGGGCGATGTTAGTTATTTCTTGTTAATATAAGTAGTTTTTCCTTGAAGCTTACTTGTTCTATTTGTTGAATTAAAGCACTGTTGGCTTCAGGTATTAAGCTGTGTATTTTTTTTTTTTGTGAATCAAAAGTTAATACTTAATATTCCGTCTATTCCATTAGATTAATCTTCGAATATTATCAAAAATCAGTAGAGATAGAATACGCTGATGGAATTTGAGTTGAAAAGGATGAAAACAAGGATTCAATGCTAATATGTGTTATGTTAAAGGAATATATGAGCTTGGTTAGTTCTATAACAATGGAATTGGAGTTGCAAAGAACGAACATAGGGTGATGTGAACTTCGGTAAGTTATTTTCTTGTTAATTATGTGGTTTTCTTGAAACTTACTCATACTATTTGTTGAATTAGTGAATGTGAATTAAAAGTTAACGCTTACTATTTCATCTATTTCATTAGATTCGCCTTCGAATATTATCAAAAATCAACAAAGATGGGACATGCTGATGGAATTGGAGTTGAAAAGAATGAAAACAAAGCATTCAATTCACTGATGTTTTATGTTAAAGAAATATGCGAACTTTGTTATTTTAATAATAGAATTGGAGTTGAAAAGGACTAACATAAGGCATTTATTTATTGATTAGGATGATGTTAAGTTATTTTTTGTTAATATAGGTGTGTTCACTTGTGCTATTTGTTGAATTAGAGCACTGTTGGCTTCGGGAGGTATGAAGTTATACTTACTTTTACTAGTTTTTTTTTTAGCTTTATATTTTTAAAAAAATTTGTTTTAATATAATCATCTATAGTACTATATACAGTATTTGCTATACTCTTTTGTTATTATTTTTATATTCATTATTTAAGTTTTTTTTTCTTTTTTGAGAATCAAAGTTAATACTTGCTATTTCATCTATTTCGTTAGATTAGCCTTCGAATGCTATCAAAAATCAGTAGAGATGGATACGCTGCTGGAGTTGGAGTTGAAAAGAATGAAATCAAAGCATTCAATTCAAAAATCTACTGATGTATCTCTGTAAAAATTTTATCGAATATTTCTGTTACTTTTCCATACTTTGTGAAAACTTTGTGAATCTGCAATATGATCGACAAAATTTAAACAAGCCAAATAATCTCCATGATTTAAGATTGTAAATTCCGTGAATATGCAATATTTACGGAAAAAACATAAAATATAAAACGCAGATCAACTTTTTTATAGAGTGTGTTATATTAAAGGAATATGTAGCAATGGAATTGGAGTTGAAAAGGATGAACATAAGGTGATGTTATCTCCGAACAATTTATTTTCTTATAGTTTTTTTTTGAAGCTTACTTATACTATTTGTTGAATTAGAGCATTATAAATTAAAACACTTATCATTTCATTCATTTCGTTAAATTAGCCTTTAAAAAATAGCAGAGATTGGGGCACGCTAGTAGAATATATGATGTTGGATATAGTTATCAAGCTGGAATTGGAGTTGAAAAGGATGAAAACAAAGCATTTAATTCAAAAATTTGCCGATGTGTTACATTATTAAATGCTATTTTTGTTTTCTTATTTTTTGAATTTTAAATGTTAATAGATCGATCTTCTAGTCAAAGTAAGAATACGATTATGAGTGTATAGTGTACTAAATATGGGAAATGCATGCTAGTTATTTGTAGCGATCAAGTTTCAATTAAATGTTTAATAAAATAATAGCACTTGGTAATTATAATACCTCAATTAGGTAATAAATTGCATATTTAATATGCATTATTAAATTTAAATTCACAATTGTTATATATTTAGATGTTGATGAGCTAACTGCTGAGAATTTTATGAATACAGCTTGCTTAAAAAAAAGCTTTCACTTGACATTATTTAGCTTAGAGAGCTAACATTTAAGAGCTTAATATAGCCCCCCTGGAGATTGTCAATTGACTATTTCCCAGGGTATTAGAGTTAGTCATTTGACAATTTAAAAATTAAAAAAAATTATATAAATTTTGTATATTTTATGTGCTTTTTGCATATTTTATGTACTCCTTGCATATTTTATGCACCTCTTGCATATTTTATGCAAGATTATGCAAGATTATGCGCCCCTTGCATAATCTTGCATAAAATATGCAAGAGGTGCATAAAATATGCAAGGAGTACATAAAATATGCAAAAAGCACATAAAATATACAAAATTTATATAATTTTTTTTAATTTTTGAAATTGTCAAATGACTAACTCTAATACCCTGGGAAATAGTCAATTGACAATCTCCAGGGGGGCTATATTGAGCTCTTAAATGTTAGCTCCCTTAGGGCATAGTTAATTTTAAAAAAGCTACTTCCTATTTTGATAAGTGATTCTTAATATAATTATTTAAAAGGATAAAAGAATCTTCGTATAGTTTGCTAGTGCCAATCAATTTCTCAGGTAACTTATTTATACTGTTTAAGTATATTTTGAGAATGTAACTATTTACTTATAAAAAATCATAAATGCTATTTGCAGATTCACTGAAGTGCCAACCTTCACTGGTATTATTGCTTAATACTTGATCTGCTGAATTTGGTTACTAGGTTGATATGTAGTTAAAAATTGTATCTAAAGTTGTGGGTTAGGGTCACTTTTTTGATACATTTAGAATTAGTGATTTATAAAAATATCAAGAATATGATTTATGCATTATGTAGATTAATATATAATTGATATTATTATATCAGGTACTATTGCATACAATATTTATTATACATATTTTATATATATTATATATGCATATGCATATAGTATATATCAATATTATTGTTACTATGTATTATTATTATCATTGTCATTGTTATCATCGAAGTATCCAGTAGTTTTAAATGCATAAAGAAAGGCACCCCACAAATCATTGACATTCTGTTTTCACCAAATAAACTCCAATAAGTATTTATCAATAGAATTTTTATTTCTGTTGCGAGGAGCAATTCATAATTTTATCTCATTCCATAGTCTTTCGATCGTATTTGTATGGACACCAGTATCAGGATCTACAAAATTTTTGAAGTGATTTACAGTAAAATGTGATACATTCAACAACTCCTCAATTTCCTCATAACCTTTTTATAAATCAGTGTACAAAATAGAATTGGGTAATACATGTTTTGATAATAAATTAAGTAATGTTGCTGCAGTTCTATTGGGTACTGTCTCAACAAAACATCTTTTTTCAGTTGTCCTTTCAATTCCGCCAACTACCCACACCTATCAACTCTATGCCCCTAGTAACATTTTCTCTTACCAAATTTGGATTCGTCAACTTCAACAATCACACCTTCACTACCAATCATGTTCTTATCATTCTCTAATACACTAATTAGTAATTGCCTAAAATTGCTCATATAATTTGATACTGTATTAGACGAATGGCCTATTATGTAGATTTAGTAATTTTATCAGATAAACTTATAATTTAATTTATATATGTATAATTAATTTACCTGTTATGCCACGAATAGAAGTATAAATAGATTTACAAAGCCAAAGATAACCCATCAATAACGCGTCAGAACATTTGAAATGATTATAAGCAAAAAAGAAATCCTTCAGAATTGACAACGATTTACAACAAGATCAGCTAATACACCTGTAAAGCTGTTTTTCACAGTATAGGTCAGAGTTATACTCTTTGCATTTTTTGGGTTTGTATAAAATATCTTTGTTGAATAAAAAATCAATACATTGTTGTTCATTGAAAAAGAAGGTTTGAAGAGATTTTAATGTAGATATTAAGAGTGTCAAGGATGAAGACATCTTTGAATCTTTAAATAAACAAAATTTTACCAAATATATAAGAATATAATTTTAATGCACATATTACTTGAATATAAAAATTATTATAATGTGCATATACTATACAAGCATCACCACAACAATCCAAGAATCAATGTATGATAAATTTAATGCAATGGATCAAAGATTAATCAATGCATAAATTTAATATAATGGGTCAAAAATTAATCAATATATAAATTTAATGCAACGGGTCAAAGATTAATCAATGCATAAATTCAATGCAATGGGTCAAAAGATTAATATATAGATTTTTATTTTAGATTAGAGAATTGAGATTTCTGCTTACTATAAAACACTAACTAAAAAACCTGAGGTTTAATACAACTACAGTTAACTCTCAAATCTGAACCTGGATAATTTGAACTCTTAATAAACTGTAAAAACTGAACATAAAGCTTCAAAACATTGGCAAATTGTATTATAAAGTTCAGATTGACAACATAGTAACTAACTCATTGGGAACTGAACTTTTAGACTGTTCAGAATAGAGAACTGTACTCATTAAAAAATTTATATTGTAGTGATATGCATATTCTGCATTTACAATAATCAATCTAAAATTTAAAAAAATTTTCTCTAGAAATAAATTCATTCAACTAGCTAGTGTAAAATCAATTGCTAGAAAACTTTTTACATATTACAAAAACATAATATTTCACTAATCAAAGAAAGAATTAATGCTTGCTATATCCCTTAAACTGTAGGCTTTTTCAGACAAATTTGCCTGGAAAATTATCATAAATATTGTTATGATCTACTTTTTTTAAATTTTAATATAATTAAATAAA
>CAJVPZ010001383.1:0-14649 GCA_910592135.1 Racocetra fulgida | reverse complement strand
TTCTTGTATGTATTTCTTGTAAAGAAACTCGATTGAATCTCAATAAAGTTAGAGGCATGGCCTCACCTTTTAATATTAAAAAAAAAAAGATTATCTCAGCTTATAATAAATATAATTCAGCCTGGCACAATAAAAAAACCTTATACAGTTAATTACCAACATACTGGTTCTAATCTTTACCTATTAGCTAATCGAAATTCACATTATAAATTATATATAGTATAAAAAAATTCTTATATATACTCTTGTTCTTCTGTAATTAAGTATAATTTTAAAAGTTTTTCATTTTCTTGTTTTGAAGCAGCATCTACCTTATTTCTTAATATAGCTGCAAGTGTAAGCATTGTTGAGTATAATGCTAAAATTTTTTTCTATACCAAATAGGTTGAATTCTAGCAGGTCTTACAATCAGTTAGAACTTCGAGCAGATTTACTATTTCATTTTTAGCATTACTTTGAAATATATCAAACAAATCTATTTGCATTTATATTTGTACATCTCGCAAACATTGTGCTTGCTTTGGAAGCTTAAAGAATGTTTGAATGCTCTAAAGTCATTTATGAATTAGTTTAATTTGTTTTAAACCTTCTTTTACTAAAGTTGAAGAGTATAAGCAACATACGATTGTTAATTAATATTAGGAAGGTTATTTTCTTTTAATAAACTAATATCTTTTATCATATTCGCTTCATTATCAGTTATAATAGTATATACTTTATTTACTAATCTCTATTTATTTATAATGTCAAATAATTCTTCACTAATATTTTAATCTGTATACAGATACAGTATGTAGTGACTTATAAGCAACGCTTCCTGAAGTCTAAAATCAGAAGTTATCCAGGTTATAGTAATATCAAGATAGCTATGATTACTTTTCACAGTCTATAAGTCTGTTGTTAGATTAATCATATTAATACTATATTTAATAATAATTTTTAAAGCTGTTTTGTTCCTCACATATAGGTTTCAGAAATATATATTTAACGGTCTTTGCACATGATACTTGATATTGTAGCTTAAAACCAGAAGTTTGTAAAATACTAAATTTTTTAATATATTTAAGGGTTGGACATCATATATGATGAATTCAACTATAAGTTTTGTTAATTTTCGTTGTTGTGTTAGTAAGAAAGAAGTCAAATCAAGATCTGTTAAATTAACGAATCGGTTAATTATTGCTATTGGCTAAAAAAAAAAAAATTAAGCATTGTATCTGAAATTTAAATTTTTTAATAAAAAGATTTTTTACTTCTTTATTATCATCAAGAAATCTTTTATAATTTTTCAAATTTATATAATGCTTTTCATATAAATGTTTTACAGTCAGACCTCCCTAAATGCATATTGTCAGGATCAGCTTTAAAGATGCATTTAGGGAAAGTTGCTATTAAAGAACACTAATAAAATCACTATATAACTATTATCACGTGATAAATGTATCTTTAATTGTCTAGAATAATAGAATTAATTGGTTGATAATCATGTGAATGCATTTATGGAGAGAGTTTTTATAAGTGGGCCAGACAATTAGTGTGCACTTACAAAATAAAGAATATGCATTTATTTATAAGTCTCACTATGGGCCCAGGCTTATATCATGCATTTAGAAAAGTGCTGCATTTAGGGAGGGTGCATTTAGGGAGGTCTGACTATACTAAATTTCCCATACTACTTTCTGATTTAATGTATAGATATGGTTGTGCTTCCATATCATTTAATTTGTCTAATTCCTAAATGCAAATTTTACAATAGATAGTCGTATTATCACTTTTATCATCTTGATAAAAATATCATATAAAAGTAGTATTTGCTCTTAGGTTTGATAAGTTACTAAAAGCAACAGATGAAACTGATTGGGCTTTTGTTTTATTAAAAGTTTTTTATTTTTTTCTCTGAGAATTATTCAGAAAATTTTTTTAAAATGAAACTCTTTAGAAGATTTTAGTACAAAATGTTTTAATTAATTAGAAATTGGCAAATATTGATTATTTATTAAAAAATTTTTATTATAACTGAAAAAATCTATACTTCTTTTAGTACAACCTGCCTAAACTAATAGAATTCTTAATTATTTGACTTGTAAGTGCACATTTTGTATGGACCTTTGATATTGTATCTAGGAGTTTGATTATACTAATCAAGAGATTAGCTAATGATTTGATAATTCAAATACTTTTGAAATGCACCTTTGACTATTTTTTCTTTTGACTCTTTGATATTATACTTAGAGAGGTCTGATTATACTAATTATATATTTAACAAAACATCATACTCCTCTAATGCAAATCCTATAATGAATCCTATGAATATTTGCTTTATTAATTTGATTTGAATCCTTAAATACATAATTTGACCTAAATCCTTTCTTTTAACCTTTCAATATCATATTTAGAGAGGTCAAATTATATCAATTATTTAACAAAAATATCATACTTCTCTAAATGCAAACCTTATAATAAATCCTGTAAATACTCATTTTTATTAATTTGATCTGAATCCCTAAATATATAATTTGACTTGAATCTCTAAATAAATATGTCTTTTTTTTAGAAGTCTGGCTATAGCCATATTCACAATTTTGAAACATTAATATATTAGCATAAATCAATATACAATTAACTTGCAACTATTGAATATAAAATAAATCACATTGCTTCAATAAAAACACATTTAGTCAAAAATATATCAAGAATTTACAATTATCTAAAATATAGAATATTTATTAAAGTATATTAAAAAGAGCATATACACTGGTAATTAGCAAAAACCTCATTATTATTTTAGCTGAATTTTTGTAAGTATATACAATGTATAAATAAAAATTGTAATAAAAGTACTTCAAAGTGATTGCTTATATGCTAGTGTTTTTAGATAAAGACCTGATTGCTTATATACTAGTTTTTTAGATCATGACCTAAGTATTGTATAGAAGTAAATGGAGAGGTGTGGTAATTTTACAGACTTTTAAAATTCATAAACATAGATCATTGTTAAAAAGATACCAAACAAATCTAAAAATATCTTCATAATCTCAGTGCTTCTTATCATATTCCATTCATATAAAGCTTGCTTCCGTTTTCATTATTATTAAACACAATGTGCTTGCTATTCAATATTTAATATTATGGTTCTTAAGAATTAGAGTTGTCAATATATTTTAAAGCCTGCTGTGTAAAGTAATTGCTCACTATATATAAATTCAGATCTTATTATTAAATCCAGATCTTATTATAAGATCCAGATCTTAATAGTAAGATTCAGATCTTAATAATAAGATCTGAATCTTAATAATAAGATCCATATAAATGATTAGATTCAAATTCAGATATTAACTCTAATTCAGAACTTGCTTTAAATTTATTTTTTCTAGATTTTTTAGCTAGCTATTATATGCCTTATTAAGATCTTTGCTCTACAATAGAGTATTACCAAACTGATGCCATTTTCTTGCAAGAAAGAAAAAAAAATTAAAAAAATAGATAATAAAAAAAGAGGCAAATATAAAAATAAATATATTATAGAAAATAAGTACTAATATTAAGGAATTAAAATCTATACTTTAAACCTAAAAAAGTAACAATTGTTAAATAGAAAAAATCTGCTAATTAGATAAAAACTTCTATCTATACAAAATAATCTACTATTAAATATGAGAGTTCTAACAATACAGTCCTGGATATTATCAAATATAAAAATTGATCTGCTATTAGTAAAAGACTATTCTAGAACTGATTTATATAGTATTTTTGTTTTTTTTAAAAAAAAATTACATTTAATAATAAACCTTCAAATTAATTTTAATATAAATTGTCCTATGACTATATAGTTTAAGAATCCGGTATGATCCCAAGGCCTTTAAAAGGCAGTTGTTTATCAAATAAGAAAACAAATAGTGATTGACGTAAATTTAGCCTCAAAGATTTTCATAGACTAGTCATAAACTTAAATGGAAGTCTCGAGAATTTTCTAATTATACAAAAAGATAGTGATTTGTAACATCCAAATTTAGTAATATTTGGGACTGCAATAAGAAGATTAAAAGAAAAAATAATATATATATTATAGTCTGTATACAGTATTTAAAAATTATATACATATTGTAATATAAATTAGTCATAGTAAACATTATGCACTATGATGATCACATGATCATGATACATATGACGATCACGTGACTATACATGCCACCGAAATAGGTTTTCAAAAAACTTCTATTTCATCTCCATTAGAGTAATTTGAAATTTTTTATATACAAGAGCAAATCTAATTAGATAGTTATGTTTCTTATAATTTCGTCTCTTCAAAAAAAGTGTCAAAAAATTTCGTCTTTTAAGTAAAATAGATCAAAAACAATTTCGTCTTCAAATTTTAATTTCGTAATCCAAAACCTAAAATAATTTCGTCGGCATATATACACATAACATCGACAGACCCTTCGCCCAACTTGCATATTTATTTATTCATTTATTAGTTTATTTATTTTTCATTATTTTATTATCGTTATGCATAGATCATTATGCATAGCATTGGTAGGATAGTAATTAAACATAAAACAGGTTTGTAATCAGGAGGAATTATAGTTTTAGGAAGACTAGTCTAGTGAATAGGTAGTTAGTATATTTGTTCTTGTAGAAATATAAAAACGTTCTTTAAAAAGTCTTTATAAAGCATTGTCCACGGCTCCAAAGTCTTAACTATTTAAATAAAACGCCTCTTCGTCTTGATATTTCTCCTAACAAAGACCTAAATCCACCCTATAACTGAATATTTCAGTTATATGACGACAGGACCTCAGGTCGCCTACCTGGAGAAAATTAATTCGAAGATGGCCCGTTTTATTAAATTACGTCCTGAATCTATACAAATATCTTAAACGGTCTTGTTATTATGATCGTCAAGTAACGTTTCGCCCAACGATTTTTCGTTAAATGCTCTTCCGATGCCCTAAAATCCGGTGTAGTATTAGTAAAACGAAAACAGAACAAAAGACAGACAAAAATTTATACTTATCTTGAAAAATTTTCATATCTAAGTCCTTTTTTGTACATTTCGTTGCGTATGTCCAATTCCCGACTTGTTCGACATCGCAATTATCCACAAAGATACCATTCTAAATAGATAGAGGAAATTAGTAAAGAAATGAAAAAGAAACAAAGGCAAATAAAACAAGTGATCTATACTTATCTTGCTATCCGGAAGTCTATTGTGTACTACCAAGAAGACCTAAACACCAGGAAAACTTAAGATCTAAAAAAGAGAAGGAAAGTGGTGGTTAATAAAGTATATATAAAAAAAAAAAAAAAAAAAAAAAAAAAAAACTAAAAACCACTTATCTAAAAGTCCATTGTCCCAAAAATCAATGACTGGAATTATATATTCGGAAGGTCCATATTTTGTTCTCAAGAAGTCCGGGCTCCTAAGTTCTTGTTCTGTCTCAGGTCTCAATTCAAGCCAAAGTCCTATATCTACCTTTAGAGCAACCCGCTCTTTTCAAGTTTGCAATTCCGAAATCACTTTGAACCAAGAGCCGGAAAAAGAAGAAAAAGAGATTGTTAATACAAAGAAAGATATAAAAAAAAAAAAAAAAAAAAAAACAAGAGTACTATCCTGGCCTTTCAAAATCTAAACCCGAAAGGTGAAGAAACGTTCTGGTGAAATTTCCAACAGAACTAAAAATTCAGAAAAGGAGAACGACTAAAGCAAAGTTGATTCATAATATATTTTTAATGAAATATCTTTAAGTAGAGTCACCTTATATTATAGTTCAGACATGTTTTAGGTAGTTAGATATATGCAAAATTGCCTTTCTGACATCTTTAACCCAACCAAGATAACCTCCAGAAAAGTAAATAAGACCGGTGAATGGGAAGAGAAAGGAGAAAAAGAAAAGGAAAAGGGAAATAAAGATACCTACCGAATCGCTTCTAGAAAGTGCCAGGAATAATGTTGGTTTCTATATGTAGATCAAAGGCCAGACCAAAAAATGAGAAACGAAGAACGAAGCTAAGAATAAAAAGATATGATCAATTAATGACTAGATAAATGTGATGATCACGTAGGTGACGTCACATAGAAGACAAGACAAAAAGAAGAAACATATGTATATATCTGACCATTGTACTACTCCGAAACTTAGAAGACAGCCTAATTTTCATAAAGCCCGAAAGAATCTATAAAACGATACTATAAAGAAGAATGAATAAATTAGTAAAAATAATATAACAGAAAAAGATGCACAGAGATCAAAAATACTGTTACACCCTAAATTCTGATGTGAGATCAAATAATAGTAAAAAAAAAAAAAAAAAAAATTTATTAGATGAATTTAGAAGAAATTTTTAAAGTAATGTTTTTGTTTTTTTAGTTTAGAATTTATATAGTGAATTTGAGTTTTTAGTTTAAAGTTTATTGCATTAGTGATTTGACGAATTTTGTGTTTGAGTTATTTGAGAAATGAAATAAGTACATACCTGTAAGTCGTGCACAAGGAATTCTAGTTGAAGGGATTTTAGTTGGAGGGATTTAGTTTTAGTTTGAGTATGTTGTATAGCGTAATGATAGAGCCTGGTCTAATGAAAAATAAGACCTACACAAAAGTAAAGTTTGGCTATAGGTTAGGCTTGTAAGTTTTTGGTTACAGGTTAGCTGAGGTATAAAACCCCTGAATTAAGTTAGTTTATAGAATTCTGGTTATGGGTACACCAAGGAACCTAAAACCCTAAATAGAATTAGTTTATTTTTTATAGAAGTTTAGAATAGAATAAGTCACTGGTTGACTAGCTTGGAGGACCTCACATCTTAAAGAAGAGGGATATGTAATATAAATTAGTTGTAGTAAACATTATACGCTATGATAATCACGTGACCATGATACACGTGATGATCACATGATACCTACTACACCAACGGCACCTCCAAATTTTTTGCGCAGTCACGTGGTATTATGTGCTGTGATTGGCTAATTGCAGATTAATTTATTATTAAGTCGTGAATAGTCCCTGAAAGAATACCGATCTTAGAATTTACTCTAATTATGTATAAATACGCTTGCCTTTCAAGTATATTATTTAAATTATTTATTTAATAATCCAGATATAGAAATACAGCATATTTAATTCACGCTTGCACTTTATTTTTCAATAATAAATTCATTAAAAAAACATTTAGATTTTCAAATTTGAATTGATAAAAACAGCATTTGAAAATTAACAATGATAAGCATATGCTAAGTGAACTTTTCTTGTTCAAATTGCCAAGACACTAATTAACAACAAAGTTATTAATATTGATTTGTTTTGTATGCACAGCGATTAGCTTTTTTTTTAAAAAAAAGGTTTTGCTAAGTAGTCATTTGGCCCATAATATTATCCTAAAATAAGAAGGTTAAATTTAAATTTAAAGAATCTGATAAAATATTTATTGACTAAAAATTATACCAGAATTTTCATCGGCTCCTTTAATAGTTTACATTCATTTATAATAAACATCATGGTGACTGTTAATTTAATTAATAAAATTAACATAGCAATATTTAACTAAAATAAAATTATAAAATAAAAATTATATACCAACCTCTAAAGCTACAAAAACATAGTGTGCCGATTATGATCTTTCCACGTTCTTGGATTCTTTATTTTTCTTTTATACGCCTTGATATCCGTTACCAGTTTATTAATACCCTTGAAGCTTTTTTCAACAGATTTTGCCCATTTAACATTCTTAATTTCATGTTGTTCTTGTACAATTGATAATGCGTCTTGCAACATTGATTCATAATTTTTAAAAAGTTGATCCGAATTATTGTTTGTAGTGGCAGTAATATCTTTAAACGCATCTAAAAAATAGAATTTTATTTAATTGTATAAGCTGTAAATTTATTAAAATTTATATTTTCTTACCTGACAATGAATTATTCAACGTATTACTTAACGATAATGTTGTGCCAACTGATGGTTGTGTAGAAGTTTGTTGGCCTGGTAAGTATATAAATGGATAGATATCTTGTCTTTGAACACTATGATAAAATGCTGGGTTTATAGTAAATAAAGATGATTGAACTAAGTGTTTACATAAAAAAAATCGATTCATTAAGAATCCAGTACAATTGCAAAACCATTTATCGATATCAGTTATGTAAGTATTATTGATCTCCTTTTTTTTTAATGAAATCCATTCTCTTTTAAAGTTTTTTCGCCAAGATGGAATTTCACGTTTGTTAAAATACTTGTAATATTGTTGTTCTTGGTGTGGAATAAGCCGTGAAGTAATAATATAAGTTACAAGATCAAGCCGTGGTCGGAAGAATTTTTGTAAGAAGTTACGTTTGATCACTTTCCAATGTGATTCAACAAGCATAGTGGTGCGAAAAACACAAATTCGATCAGATATTGCAGAACGGACCCAAAGCTGCCAAAGTTCATTACGATACCAATTTGTCCATAAATATGACCAAAGGTATTTAAGATCGTTCGTAACACAAAATTCATACATTTCTTTTGTGCATTGTGTCCAGATTTCATCTTTTGTGCTAAAGATCCCTTCTAAATTAGGAATAAGAGGATGCAAATGCATGTGATGCTCCATAATCGAAATAACTTTAGGTCGTAGATTTTTTGGACAAAAGCAAAAATTGCTCTTTGGTAATTCTGTAGGATAAAATTTAATATCAATGAAGTTAAATGAATTATGTGCGTCATAAGAACTATATGTTATTCTTTTTGGTTGAGAATTATCCACTAATCGCTTTTTAAGTGCCTTCTTAAAGTGCCAATAACAAATTTGCACTTTAATATTTATCCATATTTGCCGTGCTGCTGAAATCTGTGCAAAGTCCTTATCCGTATATAAATAAACAAGTTTGTTCATTCCTAAGTTATGTAGTCTTTTAAAAAAGTCAGCTAAAATTTCTGTTCGTGCTCCATCTTGCTTATTTCCTTCAACAAATAAGTATGCCATCACAAAGCCTGAACCATCATACTGACTAATTACTGAGTAAAGTTCGTATCCTAATGCATTCGTTTTATACGTTGCATCCACAAATATCTCCTTATTTTCTTTAAATTTTTCAAAAAACGAAGTAATAAACCCCAAAAGTTTTACTCCATTACTATTATTGAACATAATAACTTGCAAATTATGCTCTTCTAAAAACATTTTTGCTGAATTCACTTGATCATCATCGCGAATAAACTCTTTTTGGATAAATACCGTCCACCATGCATGAATTTGCTTTTGCGATATCTCTGGAAAATCTTGCTCTATCATACTATAAATATCACTTGGGGCTAATTGAAGGTTTTCCTTAATTTTATTTTTGATTTTGTCAGTAACACGATTTCTTTCAGGCTGTTGATGTAAAGTTTTGTGCTTAAGGTAAATAAAGGCACTATCATTCATCATATTTATAGTAATTCGAAGAGTACCACCACAGTCGAATCGTTCTATTGACTCACGATCTCTTTGCTGATTAGGATCTTGATGTTTTCTTGGTTTTTTTGTCAAATTTTGACATTGAGAACAACGATATTGAAATGTATATAACTCAGCAGTTTTCTTTGAATGGTAATTATTTAAATATATATAATAATATCCGTCACTATTACCAATCAAATCAGCAATCTTTCTTGAAATTTCATGGGGACTATCTTCCGCTTCTTTAATATTGTCCAATGTAATATCACATTCGAAGTTAATTCCAGCAGATTCATTTTCCAAGTTTTCATCACAACCAATTATCATAATATCATTATATAGTTTTTTGGCCATCTCTTTAGGAGGTAAGGTTTCTTTTTCATTATTTTCAAGCGACTTTTTATAATAAATTGAAGACTGTTGACGACACAAATTACAATATTTAACATCACAACCTTTTTCATTAATAAATTGATTCTTGGGCATAAACTTTTGACACTTTGAACATTTTTGTAATGTATTAGTTTTATTTGTATGAACTTCATTTATTAATATTTCCATTTTATGTGTAAAGAGAAAAAAAGATTTGCATCGATATTTATTCTAATTATTAAATTACCAAATTACGTCATATCGATATTATATCGATATTAATAACTGAAACATAATTGATGATCGTCATATGTACGTACAGTACGTATGTGCATATATTTTATCACGTGACTGCGCAAAAAATTTGGAGGTGCCGTTGGTGTAGTACATGATACCGACGAACTCTTCGTCCAACTTGTATATTTATTTATTCGTTTATTAGTTTATTTATTTTTTATTATTTTATTATCGTTATATATAGATCGTTATACATAGCATTAGTAGGATAGTAATTAAATATAAAACGGATTTGTAATCAGGAGGAATTATGGTTTTAGGAAGACTAGTCTAGCGAATAGGTAGTTAGTATATTTGTTTTTGTAGAAATATAAAAACGTCCTGTAAAAAGTCTTTGTAAAGGCATTGTCCACGGCCTCAAAGTCTTAACTATCTAAATAAAATGCCTCTTTGTCTTGATATTTCTCTTAACTAAGACCTAAATCCACCCTATAACCGAATATTTCAGTTACAATATAACTTTGAAATTTTATATATTTTGTATTTATTGCTTTATTATCTCTTCAATTAAATTTATATATGAATCCAAAACATTAAAATAAAACCTTTATGTGTATTATTCTTTATGAATAATTTGCCTAATTTATCTACTTACAAATCTTTTTTGAAATATTATCTCTATATTAAATATGATAAAACAGAAGATCTTCTCTTTGTTCACTTAGTCATTATTGAAAGCTACTTACTGAATCTATCTTAAAAAATCTTCATTCTTGACAAAATATATTCAGATTAATATGAAATGTAACTCTATATATTATTATATTTTTAATTCATCTTATCACAACTATATATGCTAACAAAATTATTTTAGATTTTGAGATACAAAATTAAAATTTAAAACTGAATTGTTTTTAACTTATTTTACTTAAAAGATAAAATTTTTTAACATTTTTTTTGAAGAGACAAAATTATAAAGAATATAATTATTTAAATTAAATTAGTTCTTTACATATAAAAATTTTAAATTGCTTTATTAGAGATGTAATAAGATTTTTTTAAAAACTTATTTTAGTGGTATATATAGTTACAATATAAGATTTTCTGATATAAAAGTAGTAAACAATATCAATTGTTTGGAAGAGTAAGCCAAATTCTTTACTTTTATCAAAAATAATAGAAATAAAAAAAGAATAACAAAAAAGTATTATAATTAAATGAATTTTTAACCAAAGAGTATTGTTTCAAAAGTTCTTTTCTTCAAACAAACTTTAGTTTTACTGTTTTTAAAAACTTTTTAATTTATATGCTAAATGCAAAAGAGAGTTCACTTTACAAGCTAGAAAAAAAAGGTTTGATCCTTTTGTAAACTGTCCAAAACATCTACTTCTCAGTATATTATATTTAAAGACTTCATTAATAACAGTTTGTTTCAAGTTGTTGTTAACTTCCAGTCTTAAATTTTTAACTTGCTTTTAGTATCTGGTTAGTATAAGTAATCATCAAAAAAAATGATATGATTAGGGTGAGAGTATAAACAAATTTATTCATGTTCAGCTTGGGTATAAAATTATACTTGAGACATGTCTAGGCATGTTCAAATTAGTTTTTTTTTTTTTAAAAAAAAAAAAGAATTATCTAATTGGCTAAAATTAATTATATTTAATATATTAAAATACAAATATGTATAATACTTGCTTTTTTTCAGATCAGTTCAAATAATGAAAAACTCATAGAACTGGCTTAACCATTGGCAGATACTTGCCTCTTCACAACACGTATCTGATGATCATTTGTCAAATTGTTACTGAAGTATCACAAGGGTTAAAGAGCTAGTAGTATATTAATGCCCATATAGGCATATAAAAAATTTTATGCCTATAGGCATGTCCAAAATATATATCTGCATAGATATGCCTATGTCCTTAAACCCCACTTTAGATGTGATTGATATTGATTGAAGTTTTTTTCTAAATGATTTTATTTTAATATATTAAATAGATAAATATAAAAGTAAAAACTAATTTGTTTAGTAGTATATAATTTTTTTAAACTATTTATAAACTTATAATAATAGTATTAAGATAAACAAAATTATTTTTGTTTTTGATATTCTTTTAGAGATATAACAAAAAACAGATAATTTTTTAGGAGAGAGAGGTGTAAAAAATTTAAAATTATATATAAAAATCTAATCCAAATATATTATAAGAGGGAGGAGGAGGATAAACTTCTAATAAAAAAAATCAGGTGATAAATGATACTGCTCTTATTTCTTTCTTTTTGTATTTGTATATTTTTACAGCAACTCTTTATATCTCTGTGTTTTTTTTAGTTAGTTTGTTTTGTTTTATTTTTTTATTTTGCTTTTTGATGTAACAGTATAGCTACTAGCTAATAAACAACAGGAAAAAAGTTATTAATAAATTAAAAACCTGAAGAAATGTCAAAAACTACTAAAATATATCATATCTAATGTATAAAATTACATGGCCAAACCTTTGTTTTAGTTGTATTTATTATAGTTTAGTGATAAAATTATTGTAATTTTTGAATTGATTTGATTCTAAAATAAACAAAAGCAGAATAGCTGAATTAGAAAAAAAAATTCTTATAATATAATACCATCAAAACTCTTTCTGCTAATCTGCAATTTTTAATTGATCAAAAATAAAATCAATAATTATCTCCAAATCTAATATAAGAAACAAGGTATCTTATACTAAGAGAAAAGAAAGAGCACTTAAAATAACCTATAGTTTATTAAGAGAAGCATTACTTAAGACCTTTAGTTTGACAACAACAAATTTTTTGGAAATTTTTAAAAAATTTTCAAAAAATTTTAGGAATTTGCCTAGACCCTGAAAATCTGATCTTAAAACACATAAACAACAACAAAACAACAAACACGTAAGATCGGAAAAATAAATAAACAAATAAACAGCAGATCACGTTACTATTTTTAGAATTAACAGAAAAACAACAAGTAAACAAACAACACATATACTATTATCAAGAGCAAAAAGATTTTTCTAAAAAACGCACTAGATTTTAATACAACAAAGTAGAATTTAAATCAACTTGTAAAGATATTCATACAAGAATTTTGATATATAAAATTATAACAACTCTAAAGAGAATTAAGTGTATATTTTCAAAGCCAGTAGAGGAAAAACAAGACATATGTGAATTATAAACAAGATTTACTATTCAAACAGATAGATGTGTAGCAAATTATCTGGGAGTAGAAAATCCAAAATATATATCATTTATTTGTATAGCATTAGAAAACTACAAAACAGCATTTCAAAAGTTTTCAAAAGGCAACAAATTAAACTCAGAAGATCAAGAACTAATAGAAATAGATCCAAAAACTAACATGATTAAGTTTAGAAATTTGATTACGAAAAGACCACAAGAAGAAAAAACCAAAAATACAACAACTATTGTCAAGACTGAAAGAGTGATCTCTCCTTTCGTACAAGTAAAAATGGAGATTGAAGAACCTACTACGCAATTAGTTCTCAACAAATCAACACAAAAAAGAAAATATACAGACCTTGACGAAAATAAAGAAGAAAATAAAGAAGGTCTGAAACGTAAACGTCAAGATAGTAATTCAGACAAAGTTACAGAAGCAATATTGAATGAATCAGAGAAAAAAATTCTCGAAAGCTCTGATGATGAAAGGTAGAAGATGAAATAATCCTACTATATATAGAATGTGGATCATATAATTAAAGAACAAAAGAAACCAAAAACCTCGTATTATTAAGACATAGCAAAAGATCAGTTGTAGTTCCTTCTAAAAAAGAAAAGAAGAAAAAAGATAACATCTTTTATGAAGATATACATGGATCCAGGTGGGCTTCTAAAGATATCAATAACTTAATTTGGGCTTCAAAAAATAGATCGAAGGAAAATCTACAGAAAAAAGAAATGCTTCAAAGCTCTACCAAAACAGAAGAAACCAAAAGTTCAAAACCTGAATATAAATTAACCTTATAGGATCTACTAAAAGATACTTGGTCTAACAGAGTAAAGGGATGTTTTAGTTTCTATAGCAAAGCAAAAATCCTAGAATGGAAAGAGAATCAACAAGAAGTGAAGAAGTTGAAAGCAGCCTATATACAAGTTATATGCTGAAATCAAGAAAGATTTAAAGTATTACAAGAAAGTTGGATAGTTCATTTTGAAGAAGGAAGTATGTGCAGAATAACTCCAGGTTACTTTGATAAAGCTAAGCTTATTAATAAAAGGAAGTATGCAGCAAGACTACAAGATCTTTTGTATAATACTCTTGAGTCCTCTTTACTTAGACAACTCAAACCAAGCAAAGCCAAGGCAGTATATATTCTAAGTAATAGCAATGGAAATAGAAGGAGTATTGTACTTGTTTACTTTAGTAGCGAAGAAGATTGTCTAAATACACAGAAAAGACAAATATACTACTATAACAAGAAGCTTACTTGGATGGATCACAAGGAAGGAAAAGAGAAAAAACCAATATATGCAGAAATTGTAACAAGAAAGTTAGAAAAGAAGTCTGGCAATGAAGAAACTTCATACAAGAAAAAAGCAAAAAAAGAAAAAGGCAAAGAAAAACAGACCCTAAATGAAGAAAA